>JAYKKI010000004.1:51805000-51972500 GCA_039881145.1 Druceiella hillmani
ATATAAAAACCAACCAAAGTATCCAAAAAATTAATAAACAAAAAGGGTCGCGCAAAAAAGTTTATAAATACAAACACGAATAGGTAATTTAAAAAAATGAAGCGAAATATCCAAAATTGACTAAGTAATAAGGATTATGTACAAAATTTTATAAATACAAACATGAATTTATATAAAAAAACAAACTTAAAACGTCCAAAAATTTAATAAATAAAAAGTATCGCGTGAAGAAAATTTATAAATACAAACACGAATGAATATCAAAAAGGTAAATTTGCATTATAAATTTGCATTTTGCATTGCATTTACATTATTGAAAAAACAACCAACATTTTAAATAAAACATGAAAAGTTAGTCTTTTTAATTCTATTCATACAGTCTTTTAAATAACGGAGTTAATTTGGTTTAGGTTTAAAATTCATGTTACTATATATTTTTGGATTGTTTTTCAGATAGAAACGATATTTCAGTTGTGCTTTGGAAACAACCAAGACTTTAGAAATGTTTCAAGACTAACATATATTTTTTGTGGCCGTAAATTTTGCTAAAATTTTTTTTAAATAACCTCATCTGCTATTGTCAGCACCTTAAAGACTCAAGTCTTATTTGCGTGGAAAAATGTTCAAAAGGTATTATACATGTTACTTCAAAATTGTTTTAATTGAAAAAGGATAGGTTGTCATAAACATACAGAAATATTCGATGACTTTTCACTAATTTCTAACTTCATTGCATCTTAAAAAGGGACAGATTGGAATAATCTAAATATTTCAAGCGAAAATCTTTCGGTGGAACTATTTAAACACATCCGCACTAACATTCTGAAACACGATAGCACAAAGATTCGTCTATTATAAGATTTGAAATAATTACTATGGCTGTGATATTCATGACTCTCGTCAATTACAGTTTTTTATAGCTAAGACTATTTTCATAGTTTAATATACTGAATTTATGATCTAAAAAAATTTAAAAATTATGTGGTGTTTTGTAGATAATCTAGGTGTTTATAATATTCCAGAATATTTAAAAATTTTGAAAATGGAAGCGTGTATATTGTGGCATGGTATTTCAATATTTTATACAAAATTTGTCAAATTAAATTAACTAAAAGTTTACACTAAACAGCGTTTTAGAAACCATTTTAATTTGGCGCCTATGTCATATTTAAAACAATTAACAAGTTGCTTGGCTCTAAATTTAAAAACTAAGTATTTTATTAATCACTTTTCTATTGTACCATTTATGAGCAAGCAAATTCCAGCTATATCAAATTTCACATGCTTGTCAACGACGCAATGACCGATAAACGAAAGATATGATTTGTACATTTTGAGGTGGGTGCATTCACAGTTAAAAACAATTCATCTGAATTGAACTTCAAAATGGGATTAATATTTTAATTAATACAATGTTTTAGAACTTAGAAAAAAACATATTTAAATATCGATATAAAAACTACTGAGTCAAGACAATAAAAGGAAATAGATTGGTCTAAGTACACATCCGAGTTTGAGGAGTGAGTCATTAATACGTAACTTTGTATTATCCAAGTATGACTAAATCGGTCTTTAAAAACATACACTTACTTCTAATATGTTTTAAACAAACTTAAAAAAGCTCAAAACTTCCGCATAGATTATACGGAAGCGAGACGGAAGATCTTGAAATTTTAAGAAAAAAAATCTAACAACATGACGAACAAACATTTTTTAACAGTAATACTGGTATTGTTTATTTAGCGATGACTAATAAAATTATAGAAAACGCAATTCGATAAGTTCTTCGATAGTAATGATCTCTTTTAGATATATATGTGCCTATATGGCATCTTCACTAAATAGGCTCCATGAAATTACTTTATATTCTGATGCCCCAGATTGGTAATCCATACTTAAGAGCTTTAAGTTCATCGTCGATTTTATAATAAAACTGTATGATTTAAAAACTTTCTTTTTTTATTTAATTTTTTAATGTCTTTTTTTATTTATTATTTAATGCGTATATTACAATATTAAATGAAACAAGAGAAGCATCTATAAATAAACTGCATTTTAATAAATTTATCCGTATTTCATGTGGTACACATGGAAAAATACTTTTCCACTAAATGTGACGTAAGTTTATTATTTACCATTAGATACCTAAGTTCCACAAGTGACTGGAAACATTAAAACAAATGGAATTAAAACAATAATTATCAGCATTAAGTACCCACGAGAAAAATGGAACAAGTACGTGAATCTCGAACTAATGTGACATAGGTGATCACGGTTCTTTTTGTATTATACGTAACATGTTTATTAAGTAAGCTTAAATTTTCGTCTTCTAATTAATGGAGGGAATAGAATACAATATTTTGATGAATGACCCAAAAATTTAACTTCGATTTTTCAGTGGGTTTTTGTTGCATACATATCACTTTCAACTATTAATACCGAGGGTCAAAAAAATATTTGTAGATGTAAACCTATAAATCTATAGCATAACCTCCTTGCGAATTCTCAAAAATTCTCAATTACTATCAACTTTCATTTGTTAATAATTTGACACTAATCCACTGACATGCCGCTTTGTTTTTTAAGGAAAATTAACGTAATGTAACCGAATGAAGTACGTCAATATTTGGGTATACAGAATGAAGTACGTAGATATATGGGTATATGCAAAGTAAGAAAATTGTTTACGTGTTCTCTACTAAAATATAATCTTTTCCCAGTGATAAAGAACAGAAAAGGTACCTAAATTACCTGTTAACTAACTTGGCTTATACAATACAAAAAAATTATCTACAAGCTCTATTAACTCTGCCAATACCAATTAGTTTTCTCAATAAGTTTCAGTTTTAAAACCTAATTTTTCACTGACGCATATATGATGAAACCGCACATAATCTTATTCGTAAATGTCACTTGGTTTTTTAAGGATATATTGATAGCTATTTATTACCGTCAACTGATATTGTTCGACTTGATTGACGTCTTGCCACTATATAAAAATAAAACACTACACTTCCATGAGCCACATGTTCCTCATACCGCGTATATTTCCAAGAGAGCCATCAAAATCCTTTTTACCGTTTAGCAAAGATATTCATTATTTACACTCTTGAGAAAAAAACCGGTTTTTCTGATGAGGTACGTTTGCCTTACAGGTAGTAGAATAATCGATTCGAGCACAAATGCATGACAAATATGACGTTATTTTCATATAATTGAGTTCCTCGCTTTAAGGTTTTTCCGCCTTTTGTAATACGCTGACATATAATACGTAAAGATTTTGTCTGTTTGACACATTATCAACAGATTGCATTTTTATTAGAGATATTCAGTGTGTTTTTGTCGAAAGGATCTCGAAATAATGATATACTTAGGTTTTCAGTCAATAACATTTTCTTGTTTTCATTATATGATTACCGAAATATTTCCCATCACAATAAAGATATAAAAAAAGTTTTACTTCTAAAGCGGCTCACATCTTTTTTGAAACATGACAGAACACGAAAACTCAATAAATTTTGGAAACAATTCAGCTAGCCGACTATGAAAATTGATTAGTTTCTACAAACAAAAACAAATTAAATCGAATTATTATTTAAAGTGACGAGTATGACACTTAGTGTTTCATTTCCAGTTGCTCCAAACAATTAGGTATAACCAACTATAACAGAAGAAAACTGACACCTTATAAGGTAAAACAGGCGCCATTCAGTTTTAGAGATAATAATATTAGCTTTCTTGCAATACAAAATGCACATACAAGCGACGTCGCGTCCGCGTCGGGTCGAACCAGTTAGATATTTGCTTAAAACAAGGTTCTTTCAAATGTACATAAATTCACAACTCGCGATGTAATAAAAAAAATTATTCCGTGTAGAAAAAAAATATTGTACGGAGGCAATTAAAAATTTTGTACGTTCTATTGATGAGTAAATTATAAGTGGTTAATTTGATTATTTGATTGTCTTATCACCTCGCACGTATATGTATGTATATACATAACTATGATGAACGAAGGCTTAATTACATTTTGATGAGTTAGGTACGTAATATAAGTATAATAAATTCGTGATAAATTGGCAAATGCGACACATTTTTCAGGTAGTGTTCATTAAACCATTTATCAATCAGTCAATCGATAATAAACTTAAGTGCCTATATTTTTATATACTGTCATGAAATTGTTCTTTATAAAAGTAAAAATCGAATATACGTATTAAACATATTCATAATGATAATAAATATGGCAGCTTTTGAAATATAGGTAAAATTAATCTGTCCTCGATATAATTTTTGGTGGCCGCAGCACGTCAGAAACGTTTTCAAATTGTTGCATATTTTCTAACAACTATTTTTACTTCCCGGACAGCCCTTGTGTTAAAAGTTTTATCAAAGTGAACATTGCATTAAATAGTGTAGCTTCCTGGTAATACTGAATAAATAAGTTAGGGTTCTATAATTTTTATTACGACACAGTAAAAAAATTAAACTTTCGGGAGTTTAACAAAAAAGAAAGACAAAAAAATTCAGATTAGTTCCCCCGGAACAAAATCTCAAAACTGTAAACATACGGGGGGAGGGGCAATTTCGGCAGAACACTGGCTCCTCTGCTTCATTGGATCAAAATGGAAACAAATGAAATAAGAAATTAACGAATAGCAAAAAAATATAATGAAAAAAATACATGTTAAATGGTCTTGTATAATATACAAACGTTTAGTAATAATAGATGTTTAAAACATAAATTTAATTACCCCTCCTCTTTTATTATTATATGTAGACCAATCAGATACATGTCTAAAATATTTTTATGTCCTTTATTTTTGTATACACATATCTATTTTTTAATTCTAAATAATCAACCAACTTTGAATGTAAATATTTAATTCACTATTATTATTTATAAAAAAATTGCAAGATATTTACGAATCTTTATAAGACGTAGACAATATTATCAAATGTACTTTATTAATTTCAGTATTTATAGCAGGTTAACGAGTTCACGTTAATGAAAATATGATGTAACCTTGAAAATTGGTAAGTATTACGTACATATGCGTAAAATGCCCTTACGCTTTAATCATGTTACGATCTTACACAGCATTAAAATTGACCCTCCATTGCAGTAACGGGTGATGAATATTGTACAATATATAAATCAGTGCTATAATTTTTTATTTCGTTATCATGATTGATAGTGAATATAAGAACATTTAGTCCAATAAGAAAAGATAAAAGCACTTCGATTTTTAAATCACGGCGCATTTAATATCTAAAGTAGGTTATATTGATGGTCAAAATTATTTTCCGATTTGTTTGAAGGTGGATTAGCGAAGATTACGGTATTTTAAAAGCGTGTTGACTAGGCAATGACGTGAAGTGTGAGGTTACGCGTCAGTTTGTTTCAAAGAAGCGGCATATCGGATGTGCGCCGGCACACTACAACAGTATAGATACTTCAACGCTGCATCATTGAAGCGTGTAATTCAAATTAGCCATCGCTACTCGCTAGGCACATATCGCTAAGTATAGTCAGTCAGTCGTATTTAAGCATATTGTGTAGTTGACGTGTCAGAAGCAGTGAATCTATTTTTATTTTATATACTGTGTTGGGAACAACGGCATTTAAATAAGTAAGATATTGCCACTAAATTTATAGATTATAGTTGAATTACCGTTATACTTGAATATACACATTCAATAGTTTGTATGAATTGTAAAATACAGGCAGTTGAAAGAAAAATAATAATATTCAAATAGAAAAAAACTAATTTTATTTTGATTTTGACAGACTTCAAAAATGACGTACAAGTTTTTGAGTTTTTTAATAGAAAAATTATTGCTAAGCAAGAAAAATCATTGACTTTTGGAAAATTTTTGATAATGGATATATATATTTCATTGAGAGCTCTCAAGTTTATTTTTAAATTCAATTTTTGAAATAGTTTTTGTTCGTTAAATGGAAGTAAAATATTTGTTTTCCTCATACAAACTTTCGTCTACAACAGGAAAATTCCAAGTAGCATGACATAGGTTAGTTTGTGTGTGGCGCTTCGAGTTTTTATTCATTTACGAAAATAAAACGTATTTATTTTTCATTGAAAAAAAAAGAAATGTATTATCCCACTGATTTTATATCACCATAACTTAAAATATCCTTAACAATACGTACTTAATTTGATATTAAAAAATTAGTGTGGGGAGCGAAAAAAAAAAGATCAGAACAAATTACTGGATAGTGCAAAAATTAGCGAACTGAAGAAATTGTAAAAAGTCGTAATTTAACTCAAATTTCTTAAAGAAAGCAGAACTTCTTTTAATATTTATTAATGATCAATTTAAATTTGGAGAATGTGTATGTTTAAATTTAAGTTCAAAATTACACCTTTTGTACCACATTGTTTATGAAAATTTATAACCAACATTCAGGAGTGCAAAATGAATAATCATTTATCGTTGAAACTATTTTAAAATTTCCTTTCATACCATATCTTTTTCCAGATGACTTCTATCTAACCATGTCTCATATATTCAAAAACGTTCTTGTGACTGGTGGAGCTGGATATATTGGCAGTCATTGTGTAGTCGACTTGCTAGAGAGTGGCTATACAGTAATTGCAATAGATAATTTTGCAAATGCCGTTGGTGACGAACAAGGATCAGCTGCACTGAAGAGAGTGGAAGAGATAACAGGCAAAGCAGTCAAATTCTACAAATGTGACTTACTGGATAAGGACAAATTAAAATCTATTTTTGATGAGGTTTGTTTATTTTTTAATTTTTGAAGTTATAAGTTAAAGCATTTATTCAAAGTTATTTGCGATACAAAAATAAACTGTCCTTCACAACTGTATGACTTGTTTCTGCCAAGTTGACATGTTCATAAGTAATAAAAATCAGTCGGGCGTTCATTAAGAAAAATTTCTCTTCAAGAATGTCTTGTAACAATTAAAATAATCTCATTTGATTAACGACTTAATAGGAGAAAAATATTTATTCATTACCATGCTACATAAGCATAAGGCAATGCAATATTTTCTTCCATTAAGGTTGGTTTCTGATAAATGGAATAATTTATTTTTAATAATGAAATAATAAATTCAATAATAATAGTTTTAAGCTGTATACTTTGACCTTAGTTAATTTTAATAGCATAGTGATATTAATAAGAATTTTTGCCATCGGTTTTACATCACCAAAAAGTCAGTTTTTCGAGTCCTGTAAAATGTTGGTAAAGTAACAAAGGACAGACAATGTCACAAACAGTTGTATTTATCTTTTGCCTTCGTGTTCCATATTTTCGCTCACTGCCCTTTTGCAACTGATTACAGCATTATAAGAATGAAAACCATATCAGTAAAATCCACTTAAGATATTCTTATTTAATTTGATTATCTTTATAAATATGCTCTTGATGTCGAACTTTTAAATTCAGTCTGTGCATTTGGTAGCTGTTAACATATTATGACGATATATATCATCAACAATTTCTTCCCAATATTTAAATTGTTTTCTTATATCTGCAGCTAAAGCTTCCCACAAAAGAAGTTTTACTGTTTAATATGCTATCTTCTTATGGTCTTAAGACGTAGAAACACTTAGAACGGATTGTACTGTAGATAGGTTATACCATTCTTTAGTTCCAAAAGAGTAATATTAAAAATAAATGTATAATAAAAAATGAAAATATTTGCCATTCTCTTGATACTAATTTGTCACAACGATAGATTGTTTGTATATACGAAGTTAACCAGTTTGAAATTGGGCATACTCTTATAGATATTTGTTGAAAAAATATTTGATTCTAAATGATCCTTTTGAGTACACTTAAATATATTAAGTCATAGTTCATTTTCAAACTTGGATAATTCATTATATTTGTATTATTTATAGATTTTATCAAAATCCATCACTATCTATACATTGAAATTTTCTTATCCAGAATTAATTATTAATATAATATCATTAAATACTGTAATTGAGTTCAAGTTGGTAATTGTTTCAGCATGACATTGGTTGTGTCATACATTTTGCTGCACTCAAGGCTGTTGGCGAGTCCATGCAGCAACCCCTGATGTACTATCAGAATAACTTGCTGGGCATGCTTAATTTATTGGAGGTTAGGTATTTTCTTCATTGTAAAAAATTATTTGAATCTTTTCTTTGTGTTGTATCAGCAATTTACACAATCTCTATATCATTTAAAGCCAATTTTTTTAAAAATTATTGTAATTTAAAAAATTATTGTAATTTTATGAGACCTAATCTTATTTTATACTTACAAAAATGTTGTATTGATACAATTATTTTAAATGTTTGTTCCTATTACAACTTCCAGCATCTTACGAATCAGACCAAAATGGAAACTCTGTGTGTTTGTGTGTATACGTATATATATACATATATATATATATATATATATATATATATATATATATATATGTATATATATAGATACACATACACATACACCTACACATATATATATATATATATATATATATATACTTATTTACACACACATTTATCATTGCATTATAAATAAATCACACTCTGGTGTGACCGCAACCAGGTGGTTGAGTAGTTGAACACGGCGGGAAACTGGAGGGTTCCGACATAGTTCCGTTCTAAAAGGAGGTATAACAAACAGCCGATGATTGTGTGAACGCAGGAAATTGTCATGTGCAAAGAATGAAATTTTAGTCTGTAATACAGGGCACAGAATTTTTCCTTTTAACAGCTGGAAAATAAATTTCATTAGTGCAACATGTCTTTTGAGTTGCAAAGAATGGAAACCTAGCATATCCAAGAGAAAATTAGAAGAAAATAGAAAGGAGAAGTAACCATACTGTCTCATATACAGATATCGATGGAACGTCTTTTGGATATATTCAATCATAAAGCTGTACATGGCTTTGTTTAGGCTCCAAATAATGAAGCCGGATTCTAATCGGCTCTGCACCGCTGAAGTGTATGGCAAATATATAAACATATATATATATATATATATATATATATGTATATAAATATATATATATATATTATAATATACATTTAGCTTTAAATCTTCTGCTTACTATGAAAAAATTCAGACAATATATGTTGGACTTCAGTTTCACCAAATTAAAATTGAATTTTTTTATGAAATATTTTTTCCAAAATGCTACACTCTGAAACATAGAAGTTCTAATTTGCGTTATACCACAAAGAATGAAATAATATTTCACAAGAATGATTGAGATTCTTTAAATTGTGCCTACCGTATATGTTAACAATAAATTAGCATGAATAATATGTAATTGTTCGGTATTAGAAGAGATGACATACAAAATTAAGGTTTAAGTATTTGATTATGAAAAATAAGGCACTGTACCTGGTTTTAGTAGCCACGATAAATTTGCGTTTAGTCATGCTCAGAGAAACAATGATATTTTTTAATAATTAACATATGTCCTTCTAGTCGTTGCTGAATGTCAGCCAAACACATGTTCCATTAGAGGAGTTTTTACAACCTACTAGTGGCATATTTATTCCATTATCATGTTAACCAGATGTTTAAATGTATTTTAATTACTTCAGTTTATTGTGAACATGAACATCTTCCATTTCATTATGTTTAACTCTGAGGACTATAATATCCAAAGGCAATTATTGTAAATAAGACTGATCATAAAAAGTGCTAATTACTTCTGTAGTACTGATTAACGTTTAACATTTTCTTATTACTTTTAAAAGGAAATAAAAACACATGCCTAGCGACTTGAAAGCCTATGATTACAGAGTAATTAGATCTATATTAAAAAATTTATTTCTCGGTCTAGAAGACCATAGTTTTCTGATTTTATTTCCAGATGCTTTTTATTTCACAAATGCTTGTAATTAATTTTTTTTAAATTTTGCCTTTAGCATATTTTTTAGTAATCCTTTTCTTTATTTAGGGTATTCGATAATTTCTAAGTGTTTAAAATTATTAGAAATGTTTCTGATAAACCTACATTTGTAGTATTTTCCCCCCGAAATGTATTTTGAAGCTGAAAAATTGATTTTTATTTCAGTCATAGGTATAAAGATTCGCGCTCAAATATTAATCATGTGATATGTAAATTTCACGACGTCACAATGCTCCAAACAATCAATTAAATTGGAAAGGAGAGATTGTATCTCTTTTGCGCATGTCATTATTCTATAGTGACAGATAATATTGTTTATGCAATTCAATCTATGCGATCGCGCTATCTTGCTCACACAATTATTTGAAGTTGACCATATATTAGTACATTGTAACCTGTATGGTGCATTTTGACGTCGCACATTCTGATTGGCAGACAATTTGTGTTTCAATGTTTAGCCATGAGTTTTAAAATACCATTTCATTTTTTATTTCAATCATTCAATAAATATATAACCAAAATTATTACAGTTAAATATAGTTAATCATTATTCTTAACCCAAAAACAATGACACACATTAGTCAGATATTTTTTACACAAATACTCTATTGCTAAGATGTCAATTTTTTTAGTCACATTTAAAAAAATTTTAAAAATTGTTCACTTACGTAGCAGTAGTGGAGGAGAGTCTTGTATATCAATGATATCAATGTTTTAATTGGAAAGGAACAAGGAAATCTACAATAATACTTCCTTTTTTAAGCAGATGTGGCAAAATAATTGAAGCTACCTTCATCAAAAAATATTTAATAGTTTATGAATTATAATTAATAGTGTATTGTCCTGTAAATAATTAGTACTTAATAATCTAATCTTGTTAGGAGTGTGTTTAAAATTCATGATTGCTCGCATGACGATCTTCTTTGTATTGCATTGAATATGGAAGTAAGGGTTTGGTTGACCAGGAAATAATACTTTAATGTTTTTATAATGAAAAAGTGCAGCCACTTAAAGAAGATCAGCGATTATGCTTGGCTTTGAACAAATCTATATGACAAATAAATTTATATTCTATGAAAATATAATGTCTACAGATAAAATCATAAAATAACTTACATAACTAGTACAGGCCACTCTCGATGGTGTTACCTCCAACTTTTGCAGGGTTACAGTTCTCAAAAGGTAAACTATATTTCAAGACTAAAAAAGGGTTTGAAGAGTAGAAAATAATTTTCAATAAGAATAAAAAGTTACAGTGAATCGTAACCAGAATCGTATGGTGGAATGAATCTATGGAAAAGGTATCAAACACACTTCATATGGAAACCTAACTCGCTGCTATGGAAGGGAGAGGCAGATTACAAAGTTGTATAAAGAAATTCATAATATCACAATTTGAACAATAGAGTCCGGGGCCACCGTACCAGGGTACCAATTGAGTAAGGGAGATGCTAATACAATAATGTGTGTTACTTGTACTATCGTCTGTGTTTTGTTTTAACTCCATGACTTTCTGAATACTTTATCATGGAGAATCGAAAAAATAAATCAATTACTTATTTAATATGAATATTTCTTATCTATAGGTGTTGTAAACAGAAGTGCGCAGTGTTGCGCACGTTACGAATTCAAAATGTTACGTAGGAGTGAGATGAGAAATTTGTTTGCAATCTGCTAAAATCATCAAGATTTTTCATAAATAATTGTATTTTGTTTATTCAAAAATTTGGATAAAAATCTTGTATAAAATTAATTCTTTATGTTCCATTTCTTTTATTGATGTAACTTACTAGCAGAATATTTTTATCGTATTTCTTTAATAAATAGCTCACATTTTTTGCAAATATGAATAGTAGACATGTAAACATATGATTTCATCAGGGCAATATCCATTCATCCGTCCTGATTGTTGAAGTGATGAATAGATTTAAATATTTTAATTAAAAGGTTTAAATATTTTAGTTGACCAGTAATTTTGTGTAATTTTGGACAGTTTAAATATCTTAAACAGACACTGAGACAGTGAACATTTATTTAAATGAAATTTCTGAAAAACGGGTATTTTAGATTTAACAAAAAAATTTAACGGTTTCACAAAATATCTCAATATCGGAATTTTCGTAACTATTTATGTTACAAATATAAAAATATCTCCCATTCCCCTATTCGTCTTTTAAACTTTGCCATCTGTTAAACCGACTAGTCAAATGTAAATGCAGACAAAGTTAATTTTAAAAACCTTTGATTACTCCATTTCTGACAATAAATATTTTTAATGAAACATTCTTTTTTGCTAATGAACTCTCTTAAACAGATTGTCAAAAAACAAATATAATTTTCGGATACTTTGAAACATACTATAATGGAAGTTTAAAATATTATAGTGAATGAAGTCATTAGATTAAGCAAAGTTTACACCTACAGCTTTCAAAATAACCGATAAGTTTAGATAAACTACACAATATTTTTAAAGGCATTTGTAGTGTTCTAATGCTCAAGTATGAACTTCATCCTTATCATGTGGTACTAATAACTGTCTAATTAATTAGTAAATAGTATCACAGATACGGACACCAATTTACAAACAAATGTGTTCTATTCTACATAAATATATGCTCCCCCCTGTACACACTTTATAGTATAAATCTAGCACAGAAACTACAAAAATTTGTTTATATCTTTTTCCACATATCACAAAGCAGCCAGTCATGAAATGTTGCGAGTAAACGGTGACCTTTCTTGTTGGTAGCTAGTTATTAGTATCACACCACAAAACACAAGTAACTCAAAACAATGTTGAAAAAATAAACGCTTTAGTAGCCTAGTATAATTATAAGTATTTTGATTATTATAAATCATATCATTAAAAATCAAAATATTGTCCTTGAGATATATTTTCATTGAAAATTTAAGTCACTAGTATATAACAATTGTAATTCTAGACAAAACGTTATATCGCAGCATTGAACTGAGTGATTTTCAGCAATCTAATTATTTAGTATGTTGAATACACCACATGCAAGTTTGCAATAAATATATAATTCTATAAACTGATCAAATTATTGTTTAGAAAGTAAAGTGTAATAAAGAATTTATTTTATCAAAATATTCAATACAAAATATTAAGTTTAAAATTATCGATGTAGGATAGGTCACTTAATATTTCATTAATTTCATAGGGCGCTAAGTTATTATAAGACTTAGTATTTTTATTCTTATAAATCATATCATTAAATATTAAAATATTGTCCTTGAGATATATTTCCATTGAAAATTGAATTCAGTAGTATATAACAATTATAATTCTAGATATAATATTATATTGCAGCAATGAAGAGTGATTTTCAGCAATTCAATTATTCGGTACGTTGAATAAACTAATGCAAGTTTGCAATAAATATATGATGGTATAAACTGATAAAATTTTATCACAATATTCAATACAGAATATTAAGTTTAAAATTATCGATGTAATGGGTGTACACCCCCTCCTTAGATTTTATCTCCATGAACTTTAAAGTTGACTGCTTGATTGTATATAACTGAAGAATGTTGATACAATTTTTATGTTTTTTGCTCGTTACATGAGACCATTCAATAGAATGCTTTTATTTTCATCCTTAATCAACAAATTCAACACTGGTTCCATTTTTTTTATGAACTTTTTACAACTTTAGATGTTTCAGACATTGTAGAACATCGTATTTTCAACACAGAATTTTTAATTGCTGATATTGTTGACTTGTTTACACCATATAAGTACTTATGTACAAGAATGTACGACTGAATCTAAAAAACATGTATCTGCAAATTCTAGACGCACAAATAGTAAGAGTGAACTATATTTTAAATTAAATACGACCGAATTATCCTTTCCTCTAGATTTTTGTTTTGCTTACACATTATTATGTAATTACTACACATTATTTCACTTTGAGTTATACTTTCTGATATTAATGGATTGTCTATAGTGAAACAATTTCAAACTGAAGTAATAGTAACCATAGCAATCAATTTGTTTCTACCAATAATATTCCGTAATGAACATTTTACAACAGCAGCAATCTTCCCTTTTCCAGATAATGAGAGAGCACAACTGTTTCCAATTGGTATTCTCGAGCTCGTGCACCGTTTACGGCGAACCTGACACATTGCCCATCACTGAATCCCACCCCACTGGCAACATAACAAATGTTTATGGCAGAACGAAATATTTTATCGAGGAGATGCTCAAGGATTTAAGTAGAGCTGATAAGGTACAAATTTTAAATTTTTATAAAAATATTAAGAGTGGTCCTAAAAGTTGCACTTTGGGAGACTAATAAAATTTTACCAAAATGGAATATAAATTTTACCTTCCGATGAGACATTAATTTTAAAAGTGGCTTTATTTATCCACAATACTATTTGTTTTATACATATGCATTAGTTAAAATATGTGCCAATTTCAAACGGTGAGAGTTTCAAATTGAGCCGAAGAATGCTTTCAGCTTATAACTCATGCGCATAAACAGTATAAATAGTATGTGGTTAAGCAAAGCTATATATAAAAATATTTTGTTGTCACCAATTCAAAAAATTTAACAGTTGTGACATTAAATAATAAAACCTGTCAAGTATGAAGGGAATGGGGGTTTTGTACACATTTGGGCACTTATAAAAATTCGACGATATGTAGTATTTGTATTCAATTATTTATGAATATTAATTTTTCACAACGTTCATATAACCAGTCTTACGGAACTATTAGCTTTAAGCGGATGCCTCTATTGTATCAATGCAAAACCTTTATTTTCACAGCTGTATACATTAGAATGACGCCTTATTTCACTTTAAGTATAGGTTGCTAAAACAATGGATGTTACAGCTGACTTTATAGGTTATTTATATGTCTTTTGATAATTTCCTAAATATAGCCTTTTTAGTAGAATTAATTGAAAGACTAGTTTATATATAGCATATGAAAAAACATCTGTCATCCATAGATAAAGTATAAAACTATCATGGTCAATGGAATAGCTCCGTCATTTTCTGCCTGCTTGTAAAATTATATGATGCTGTCCTTTTCTATCCAGTCGACGAAAACTAGCATTAAGTTCTGAACATTAAGTTAGGACAGAAAGGAACTTTAAGACAACCGTTCTTGTTATGCATTAACTAATGTATACATTAAATAAAATAAATGATACAACATAGGGCTGATTGCTTACTATATCTTTCAAAGATATAAAAGCATGATGCACATTTAAAAAATTATAAGATCTAGAATCATCGCTGCAGTTTTCCTACTACATTTGAATAGGCTTCTAAAAATTCATGTCTTTTTTTTAATTTTAGGTTTAGTAGTCTCAGAAATAGGGATGGGGGAACACAACTTTTTGCAAATTTTTCTGTATATTTGAAGATATAATACTTAAAATTTTGAATAAAATCTTTTTGAAGACCCTTATAACTACTTTTTCAAATTATTCCCCACACTTTACATGTAATTTAAATTTTTTTTTCAGATGCTTAATTTTTACCCCTCAAATTTCCATTCAATATATTCAATATTGATTTTCACTTTAATAGCAATGTGATTGTCTTAATAACCTTTATAAAACAAATCGTAAATAAATTTTTGAAAGTAGTTTATAAAACATGTCTTCATGGTAATAAATGTTAACTTTGATAGTAAACACCAGTGGATGTGAGTAAATACTGTGTGTTGTGCTAAAATGTATGTATGTTTGTCTCGGTTTGTCTCGGATAGAACTTTTTGAATTTTGTAGAAGACTTTTTTTATAGTGCACATAAACTATTAAAGCCATATTTGAAAAGTTTAAATATGTCAGTTATTTCTATTTCAGTAGGCAAAAAAAAAAATTCAGGTCACGTATAAAATTATAAGTATGAGGTGATTATATAAGGTGTTACTCAATTTGCATAGCGAGCTGGCTTCTATGGTTCCCTGAATACAAAATAAGATAATAGTAGCAATAACATTCAATAACATTCTTGTACCTAATCCCATTATCGAGATACACCATTTCAATGTCAACTAAAGGGACACAGTACCATCAAATTGATACAATATGGTACGGTGATCTAAAAATAAATCCCTTATTAGAAGAAAGAAATATGGATTGTATTCAAGGTTTTTTCTTACAGTAATAATGCATTTAAACGTTATTATGACTGAGAAAATATTTAAAGTGGAAAATAATTTCTTTTAAAAATAAATTTAAAAGAAATATATTATCCGTAATAAGGCTCATATTTAAAAATGTCATAAATTTTTTTCTTGTGGGAGAAAAATTTCTGCCATTAAATGTGCCATTTAACAATAAATTTTTCAATAACGTCACATCTCCATTTTCCAACTATAAATTTGAATACGGCTTGTTTACTATTAGTAATTGCAATGCTTAAATATGATTGAAATAAATATGATTAAACATGTAGTGCTTCAAAATAAGCTAAGATAAATGCGTATTACTCGTATGTCTCATACATATTTCATCTTACAATTTATCCCCTATGTTGGTTATAAGTGCAATGTTATAAATGAAACTATGAAAATAATTGTAATGAAAATCTATTTTGTGGTTAGGAAATTGGCATCATTTGGTGAAATGTAAATTTTTCACTTGTTTTTCATTTCATAGCTTGCTATGTATATATAACATAAATAGAATTTTATTGGGTTGGAAAAATTAGAATTTGGACTGATATAAGATAAATAATAGGCAGATAGACAGGTCGGATATATAAACATAATTAAAATTGTGGTATATATATATATACATAATTCAAATTGGAAACATAATTCAAATTGTAGTAGGTAATGAGATAAAATCTCTTTCAGATGTGGAACATTATAGCGTTGCGGTACTTCAATCCAGTTGGAGCACATAAATCAGGTCTGATTGGAGAGGATCCGACCAAAGCTTTCACAAATCTTATGCCTTTCATGGCTCAGGTCGCTTTGGGGAAACATCCAGCTTTAACTGTGTTCGGAAACGATTACGCCACTCCTGACGGCACAGGTAAGGCTATATGGATTAGATATGAGATTAAATGAAAATTTTCATGCTCTGCATTATGGAATGTGGCTAATTTTTGGTTATTATGGCCAGTGTTTTAAGTCACATAAAACTTTGCGCTAAAACACCCAGTCCTGTGATACATAAATTTCATAACGTCACTATGCCTCAAATAAATAAATAAACTGAAAAGAGGATGTTCTATCTCTTTCATACAATTTTTGTTTCTATGTTTAACCGGGAATCTTCAAACACAATTTTATTTTTTATTTCAATCAATAAATGAAAATATTTATTCGCAGTTTGATGCATTTAAATATTGTTAATCATTATTCTTAACCCGAACATATTAATCAGATTTTTTTTGCCCATTTTACAAATATCCTATTATATCCCGTAAAAATAAAGCTTGTTTGATAATCTCTTACAATGTTTTAATAGCTATATAGAAGAGTACATGAGCTTTAGTTTAATATGTTTAATACATCTCAAATTACATGCATGTGTCATAACTCTGGGTCGATGAGGTTGAAGGGTCTTCTTTTAAAATGTTCTCATTGTTACAACTAGAAACTAGAAAAAACACTTTACCAACAATTCTTATCAGTAATTAGTATTACGAAGATCAGCAATTAAGAGACAAGAGCAAATAAGGAAAAGAGAACTATAAAATAGATGGAGTGTGGAACATAGCTTATAATGAGAATTATATGATGTGATTTAAACAATGGAAGTATTTAATCGTTTTAGTGCCATGGTTTTTTACTCATATATACTTAAAAATACCAAAGTAATCTTTTGTTTTTGATGTCATTTACCCTTGTCTCAAAAAAAACTCTCCAAAATCTCCAAAAATTATCCAATTTTAATAATTTTTTCGGTGTTTTGTTAATAAAAACTTGTACAAGGATAATACAAAGAAAATTATGGAAATATATATTGTGAACAAAAATTATAACAAAAACTGAAATCAAGGTCACGTATTTTCGCAGTCCGGTACATCCTCTGAACCACCAAAATAATTGTTATCGTCACTATTATCACTATCACTCAAAATTTGCATTACGCCAAATTGTGAGCGCACCAGAATGTCACTCCCACTATTACTTTCTTCACAACTTGAAAAACGATCATTTTCACTTTAATTATTTTCGTATTGCGACATTATCGGTTAAAAATTTTCTTTTCCTGGATCCTTTTTATGTTGTAATTACTAATAATATTATAATTTGAACTTTATGTAACACGTAGAAAGATAAAAAATTAGCGATGTGTGCGAGCGATCTCCCCTAACGCACGCTAAACAGTAACTGATTTCGCGAGTGCCATCGCGCTCGTGGCAAATTTAGTTAGTGCGCACACAAAATATGGAAATAATTATAATGAAAATGCAATGGCGCTCGTCGGCACTCTAACAGTTAAATCACACATTGCACACCAGTGATTTCCTCCAAACTTATATCGCTGACTTCCTTTTTAATATTTACATCATTTGCACATTGAATGGGAGTTATTGAAATTAATTACTCATAACAATAATGCTACATATCGATCTTAATATATTTCTGTCTCCTTTCATTCTATTAAAAGATGGACAGAATAAAATTGAGTGCATTTGACAAAAATGTGACTTTATAGTGTTAATCTTTTGTATGAGTACTTCTCCTAGGAAACTTGCTATTACAAAGATGTCCCACAACATTTTTCTTAAAATCAAGAAAGAGCTGAAGACAGAATAATATTACGTATTGTAAATTCAGAAATTTCTTTCAAAATTTTAGATTTTATAAATATTTTTACAAAAATATTTAAATTACAATAATTTAGACTGTCTCAAGTAGTAATGAAATATTATCAATTGACTTTATTTAAAAATAATCTTTCTTATTTAATAAAATATAATAATACGTAATTTTCAACTCAAAAAGTGAAGTTTTCATTACCAGAGAACTTTTGCTTAAACCGGCTTCAATATATTAAACATTAGGTTGATTTTAAAAAATGTAGTGATAATGTTCCCTAGACAACAAAGAAATGAACTTCACACCAATTATTTTACATTAAATGCAAAGTTGTAACTCCAAATTGAAAGATTAATACTTAGTAGTATTTTTTTAAGTCACAGGTATGAAAAGATTTGGGACATAGTTTATTTGTTGTTTTTATTACTGACATAAAGTCAAAAATCTATTTCTGCTGAATTTATCTTGAATTATTATTATATCTTTTACTTAATTTTACTATTGGATTCTGCTTTATTATTAGAAAATTTTATTGTAGGAGGAAATAAATTATCCCTTATTAATTTAAATTTTATACCCAGTTTATAAATTAAAACCGATAATATACTTTCATTAATTAAGATGAATTAGTAAATAATATATTTTTTTCATGTTAAACGAGCTGGTTCAGTGATTTTTTTTTAATGGAAAATATCCATATGTTTGTTCAATTTTGAAATTTTAACGTGTTAGTCAGAAAATTACTATGTTTTGGAGGAGAACACTCTGACAACAGATGATAATTTGTTGTGAAGTGTAAGTTCCATTTTTTGGTGTATGGTTAATTAGTTACAAGATATTGAAAAATGTTTTTTTTATCTATTACCTATGACGAACATTTCGCATTCATCTTTCAGGTGTGAGAGATTATATACATGTCATGGACTTAGCCAGTGGTCATGTCGCTGCTTTGGAGATGTTGTCGAAGTCCCATGTTGGCCTTAAGGTATTAAAATTAATTTACAATATTATATATAATATATTCTATGTATTGATTTTTATATTATTTTGTTAGCTCTAGACATGGGTAATCTTGATTCATCTAAGTGAAATGACTCATCTGAATCAGTAAAAGGAGTCGATTCTCCTCTATGAATAATGAATCAGTAGTACTGTGTCCATTAAGTTACACTGCAGCTTATTTGATTCTGAATCAAATAGCTTTTGCATCCTGAAAAAGATTCAAACTAATAGAATTCAAATGATGAATCAGTAAAAGGAGTTGATTCTCTTCAATGACTCAATGTATAATGAATCAATAGAGCTGTGTCTATTAAATTACACTGCAGCTTATTTGATTCTGAATCAAATAGCTCTTGCATCCTGAAAAAGAATCAAACTAATAGAATTCAAATGTACATAACTAATTAATATCAATCTACAAATATTGATACAGGACATTTCTGCAAATAATAAATCATTTTCATTGAAGTATGACAAAATAATACAGATATAATAATATCAATGTACAAACATTAGGTCTAATACATACTCCTCAAATATTCCCATTAAATTAGTTTAAACACTAGTCCCTAATAAAAGATTTGAATGTTTTTTGCGAATATGTCATATGTTACTCATTCACCCTACATAATATGTTACAAGAAAGAAAGTGACGCCTCTACATGTTTCACCTTACATAATGTGATTGTTACTCGCCGCATGATCCTTTTTGATACAGAAAATTACTGAGTAAAGAATAATTTTACTAAGGTGAATGCTGAGTGAATCTATGAGTCATTGAGTCAACGTAACTTGTAAGCTATCCATTATTTATTGCACTGAAACATTCCTGAATCAAAGAGTCAAATAAATCATTAAGATTTCAAGTGAGTCATTTAGCTTAGTAAACCAGTGTACTGTGTTTATTCTTTTGATTCAATTACTCATCTGTTACCGACACCTAGTTAACTGTAGCATTAAAATATTTCATTTCTGTAGGCAGTAGCAATATGAATGTCAGCTCATTTGAAAGTGTACTTGTGATTAAATTGAACCATTAATAAAAATTGTAGGGATGAAATAAACAATAGCGTTTATTCTTATTACCCCATAAGAATTCAGTATTCATATTTATAAAAAAATTTGCATAATCTCTATCATTAACGACCAAAATTCAGTACTACGCTTAATAAGTACAAACCTATGTACATTGCTCTGTCAGTCGGCACTTGGTACCAGTGAACTTTTACATGAATACTTCAAATGAAAAGCATGATTAATTACGAACGAAAAAGGCATTAATTATGAAGAAACTGGATAGGCTGCTTGCATTTCTGCTATTCGCTGATCAAAATTGACTAATTTTAAATTTTGTATATTACCTAAATACAGCGAAGACATATAATATAGGCCAATTTGTAGAGCTTAAACAGTTGGGCTGATTTTGACAAAGAGGTATCAATGGGTTCTTCGTAACCCTACACCACACTACAATTAAGAAAAATAGAAATGACACTGAAGCCAAATAAAGAGCTTAAAAAAACATTCAGATATATAAAAGCTAGTTTAAAACAATTCTGTTTGCATAAATGAATTTTAAAATATGCAGATTTATAAAGGTGCTTTTGACATCCCATTAAGGAGATTTTATTTTATTACATTAAAATTGGTTCATTACTTTTTTATGTAATTACAGTTATAGGTAAAATTTATCTATCTTACTAATTATCAGTAATAACTTATATTATTCAGTTTATGGCCCATCTAATTTTTTTGTAACAATTTTTTTTCAATTGATATTTGAACTTGTCGCTTTTTTCTAAACTTGAGTTTGTACCATTTACTTTCGCCCATTTATTTTGTAGTCATATTAAAGTTTATGACAGATTAAACAACATAGGTTTTCCCGTTAATTTCAGTAAAAATTCTTATTTACAAATGAGATATTAGTGTTCTATTTTGACTATCTTCTTATACTTTGTTCACTTAAAATTTGCTTGCTTGAGATGGCCACGCTGAAGTTTTTACAACTATAAATATAAGATTTGCTTGACAGATTTTGCTCTAGCAATCCCTTCGTAGATGCTAAATTAATGTTTAGTTAGAAAATGTTTAAATATATGTAGATTTCATTTTATTGGATTTGTATTTTTTTGATTAACCTTTATATACAAAACTATAAAATTTGTGTGTGACGATTTTCAACCCATAATTTTTCCCTCAAATCTTCCACAATTACTCTCTACCTGCTAGTAATAAATTGAATTTTTTTTAATAACTAAAAATTGAATTTTTTTAATTTCTTAGAAGTAGTTTGCTATTAATAACTTAGCTGTTAGCTATCAACATAATGGGAAAAGCAGTGATTAAGGTTTATAATTGATGGATATGCTTTTTTTAACATTTTCTGAAATATCTTTTTCAAACTTTGAAGGTGATTCATGAAATCTTCAAAGTTTAGTGTTATTACTGTATTTCTATAATTTACTCAACAATCATTTGTAATTTTCTATTATGCTTTCGATTTAACCAGGTTTACAACCTGGGTACAGGTAAAGGTGTCTCTGTGAAGGAGCTGGTAAGCGTGTTTGAAAGAGTGACGGGAGCCAAAGTGCCATTGAAGTTTGAAAGTCGTCGTCTGGGTGACATTACTGCCATGTGGGCAGATGCCTCATTGGCCAAGAAGGAGCTTAATTGGTCGACAAAGAACACAATTGAAGAAATGTGTAAGTAACATTGAAATATTCATGGTTGCTGGGATGGTAAATTAGTAAGTTACTTCAAAGCTTGTCTAATTATTCGAATGAGTAAGGGGAGATCAAAAAGTTCATGGAATGGGATGGAAGGTAGGTTCAAAAAAAATGTGGTGTTATTTTTCCTTTTCAGTATATTCTCCTTAGCTCTAATACATTACTCAGATCTGTCGATTAACTTGTTTATACCGTTGAAAACAATTGTTTTCTTTTTAGTTTGAAAATAAGCTGCAATTGCAAACTTGACATTTTGATCATCGCTAAATTTTTTTCTACAAAGCTCCTTTTTAATTTTTGGGGACAAATATTATTCACAGGAGGCCAAGTCTGGGTTGTAAGCTGGGTATTGCAATATTAGAGAGTTGCACTTGTGAAGTGCAGACACAGCCGTACACAGTGTGTACTGGTGCATTATCATGCAAAGGTACACCTTTTGCTAATTTCCCTCGGCTTTAAGCAATAATGACTATTAAGAATTCCGAAATATACACAAATGTGTTTACTTTTGTTAATTTTTCCAAAATACCTCTTAGGGGCTGTCCATAAAATATGCCACGTAAAATCTGGACACTTTCAACACCCCCCACCCCCATTTTCATACTTCGTCACATTTTTATAGACCCTCTCATTCTCATAGACTCTATCATTTTTATACATACTCTCAGCTGTAATTATGTCACAATACCACAGATACCCTCTGACTTCTTTTTAAAAATGATACTAAAATAAATATTCATAATGTATTTATTACAAGCAAATAAGTGTTATATCGCAAACTGCTTTCGGTCTCACCGCAACATGTCATATTTGATTATATAATACTACTCAACGTTCTTTAAATCTTTCGGATTAAGGTTTTGCACTTACTAATCATTTCTGTTCTATGCTGTTCATCACCAGAACTTCCAAACATTTTAAATTTTTGAACTTAGTGTTTTTGGTGTTCCTCTAACCATGGATGAGCCTGATTGTTTCTTTGTTTTAATTTTTTAGCAACATTTCGTTACCCCCAACAAGCTTCTTCTAACTTTGTCTTCTTTTGTAGTATGTGCTTTTGCTTGTCTTATATGTACTTATTTTTTAAGTTTAAAACTGCTTTGCTTTTGGAAAGTTGCTCCAATTATGTGAAAATTTACTCTACATTGAAACGCTTGACTGAGATGAAACAATAATGAAACAGGTGATACTGGTTTTAATTAAAATTTGGGGCAGTTGTTGACTCCATTTGAATTTGCATACTTTTTTAAATTACACATTTACTTTTACTTTTCAATAAAACTCAGGTTTTTAAATTTATTTCCTTGAACTTTGAAGGTCTTTAATTTAATCTTGCATAGCTCATTCGAAATTGTCACTTTTATTTACATACTTTCTCTGAATGAAGTAAAATATTACATAACACTTTCAATAAAATCACAAATTGAAAATCATGTTCATTGCAATATTCCTTGACTTGTCTTCACCAGTAGGTGCTTTATATTATTGGTATCTAGTGTAATTACTTAAATATTTACTTTTATTTTAGGTATATTTATGAATATGTGTGTATACAAATAACAACATTTTGGTTCATAGTTTTAAGTTTAAAACTTGTGTATTAAAAGAATATAAAACGAATTTGGTAAAGTTATGTAACATCATGTTGCTCTAATGCCCTCACCCCTGCTCATCACATGTTGAGTACGTTCAACTAGATGATCACAACATTTAAAACATTCACTGTATAGTCCCACTCGGTGACCGTGGTCAATGTAATCGTGATGAAAATGTCATTGATGGCAATTAAATGAAACTACGTGATGTAGTATTATTTTTACTTTCTTTACGTTCTTTACCACGACCTAGGAGATGTTGTATTACAACATCTTCAGGTGGGCTATTGGAAAAATCTTTGCTAGTACCCACCTGAAGATGTTGTAATATAACGAAACCTAGGTTGTGGTAAAGAACTTAAAGAAAGTAGAAATAATGCTACATCACGTAGTTTCATTTAATTGTCAATAATGAATTTCTACAAAATTCACGTCAAATATATTTAATAAGTCATTCTCATGCCAATGTTGCAGTTTATCTTTCAATTTGACTTTGACACATTGATAGATGATAGAGTTTACATAAGTCAATTTATATAAACTTTTAAGATTAAACATGGTGATGGATAGAATCACTTTATGCTGCTCTGAGAAGTAGTTTCACCAAAAGTGGCAAAATGTGCGAACAACCATTAAATTTTAATAGAAATTAAATTACACTTTTACAATTACTGTATGTGTAAATTATTATCTTACGGTTAATACATAATAAAAAATATGATGCTATAATCTCTTTATTTTTGTCCAATACCCACCATTTAATCATAGATTCCAATATGTATTGTTCTTAAGTCATTCGACTTGGACTGGTAGTCACAATGCTTACAAGCTAGTGGAATGGGTATGATCGCGATTGTGAGCGTGAGCATTGCGAGCGGCTAGTGGAACGTACTCATTGTAACTCTAGACCATAGACCCCCTTCTCTTTGTTACGTACATATTTTATGGATTATATAATATGTACGTGGCCCCTTATAAGTAAAATAGTTTTTCAAATGAAGGACCAGGCCAGGCAGTTACAAATTAAAGATAATGATTGCTATATAATGTAATCTTGCAAAAAAGTTTAGACCACCAAGAAGTTGAAGGTACCATTCAGTTTTCATAATAAAATTAATAATATACAATTTCGGATGTTGAATGATTTTTTCTTGAAGGATTTCATTGGAAATTATATTATTTGTTTTTCTGTCCCAAAACAAAACTAAATGATTTCACATATGGTTTTTTTTACATGAAAATCATTAAGTGCTTTTGTCAACTCTAGCCATTTGCCAAAACCAACTCTTACTGAGTTAGTAAAAAAGTAATTTAGGTTCTGTAGTGTGAAGTAAAATTCAGTTTTTTTATACGAAAAGGAACTTTAATCAATTATAATTCAATCCCATTATTTTTCCTTTGCCATCTATTTTACAACTTCATAATTCTGCACTCATAGAAATTCTAGTCCTTATCAGGAAAAACTGAATCAAGTGCGACTTCAGCTCATCGTAAATTGGAAATTTTTACCATTCAAAGATTTTTGAGAACTTCGAAGTAAATGGCAATCTGATGGTGCAAGTTCAGGGCTATATGGGAAATATGACCCCTAGCTCTGATATTTTCCACGAGTAATGTCGTTGATATCTATATGTGAGGCTTTGCATTGCCATAGTGGCTAATCAGAAAGAAATATTTCCTTTCTGTTTTGCTAATTCTGGTCATATTTCTTTTTCTAGTTTCATTAGTAGTTGACAGTAAACATGCATATCGCTAATTGTCGCTGTTATGTGAAAATTGTTTATTTTGAAATAAATAAAATTTATAGGTAATTAAAAAAATTGCATTGCTGAAGTTTTTTTTTTTAATTTAATTTTTCTTCTCGTAAATAGAATTTTCTAGGTGACACTATTTAATGATAAAAATTGTTACTGTTTTACAACAAGAACAGTTACGTAAGCAGGTTTTCATATAAAAATGACGAAATATAGAATCTTTTTCCATTCATGCGGAGCCCATATACTGAGCTTTTTAATAAGTTCAAGATATTTTGAGTGACTGTCAATTGTAGTATAATACAGTACAATGACGTAATACATATATCGCTCTGCAATTTTTGTTTTTAAACTTAGGTTATTTTCCTATTGTGTGTATGTAAAACTATCCATGGTTTTTTGAAATCATCAATTTTGAAAACAATAGTTTTTATTATGAATTACGTATCGACAATAAACACACAACTGATTGTAGAAATGTTAAACACCAAAATTTATCTAATAGTCATCATGTCACTTTGGTATATCTTAGTTTTTTAACATAATCCTATTTTTATATGAAAGATAATGTTTTTCTTTTCACACGAAGTACTACAATAATATATGAATCAGATATATTATTGTATTACTTCGTTTATCTGTCAATGGTAGTGCAAATTTTATAATTGCTAAGAATAACTGAAATTTACAGACAGACCTAGATGTCTATCGGAAAATTTTATTATATGCAGACATGTTTTAAATATTCAATTATATTATTCAATGATCTTTTATTTGGCTTTTGATATTTCTCTAGTTTCAACTTGGTATTTAAAATTCTGCAATCTGAATACATCTATCATTGATTGATTTGTGATTGTATTACTAACAATTGTATCAACAGCAATTTCAATTTTAATTTCATATCTTTTAAATTCAAAACTTTTATCTTAAGACGTTTCAAATAACACATTTTCAGTCCAATTTTATTTATTTCATTTAAATTTTTTCAGGCTCTGACTTCTGGCGGTGGCAAACAATGAATCCGGATGGCTACCCGAAAAGCAAACAGCCAAACGAGAGTGCCATAACAAATGGTAATGGAATCTAGCATGCTCGATGCTGCTATTAGCAACTTCAAGTATTATATATACACACCTAAAAGTTTTTTGTGTCATTTTGTGTATTAAGCGTGTACTTAACATGATATTTAGAATAAGATTGAATTCTAGAATTGAATCAACTAAAGCAATCCTCTACGAAACAACTCTCATTTGTAGAACTTATGTTTTTATATAAGGCCATGAATCGTGTATATTTCATGTTTTATAGTAAGCGATGAATCATATATAGTTTACGTTTTATACATGGTGATGAATTGTGTATAGTTCATGTTTTACATATGCGATGAATCATGAGTAAATCATGTTTTATACATGGCATTGAATCGTGTATAGCTCATGTTTTATACATGGTGATGAATTGTGTATAGCTCATGTTTCATATATGCAATGAATTGTGTATAGTTCATGAGCCTTTGGTCTTAATTGTTTGTGTTGGGGTAAATTTTTTTGTAAGTGAATCTGGATATGATTCAGATTCACTAATATGAACAGAGAGTGCTTTGTAAGGATGGCTTTTTATTAATTATATGTTTCTGCGAAAATATTTCGCGTGGAGCAATAAACTACATTATACTAAATTATATATTT
Organism: Druceiella hillmani; assembly: GCA_039881145.1. Lineage (NCBI taxonomy): Eukaryota > Metazoa > Arthropoda > Insecta > Lepidoptera > Hepialidae > Druceiella > Druceiella hillmani. Next base: position 51,832,429 of record JAYKKI010000004.1, read on the forward strand.
ATATAGCATTTAAAATAATATCGAACTATTTTTTGAGCATTTACATGTTTTTATACATTGTATGAGAACACAAGTGTTTTTATAGTTTAAAATACTATGAAATAAGTAACTGGCAAACGTCTTGCTGTTATTACAGTCATGACGTCTGTTGGTTAATCATTCCCTGTGCTACAGTGTAGGTTTAAAAAGTTTACATTTTACCTGTAAAATGAATTTGTGACTGAAAATTGGTGTTTTCTTTGATAAAAAGAATTAGTGTTTAAGTTACAATTCATGCTAAATGCGTAATCACTTTCTTTACAGTATAAGAAGTGGACGTTTAAATTGTAATTTGAAAATACTTGTACTTATTGTGTATTTAAAAAAACTACATAATGTAGAAATGGTTGTCGAACAAATTATTATAACTATTATTTTTATACACACATTTATTGATATACAATATTTATGAACAAAAAAATTGTTTTATTTCTGTTTACTTTTATTGGTTGCATGCTATCCATATATTCATATAGAATTAATAGCTTATATTTGAAATATGGCTTTAACACATTCTGTATAATTAAATATGTGTCAGCTAAAATTATACAGTTAAGCACACAGGAGTGTAATCAATTATTAGGCATTAACCATTTGTGGACAATAAACAAAATCGACTTTTAGGTCTTTGTAAATCTCAAAGTTCTTTGCAAATAAAATATGGAATGATAGTTTAGTCCTAATGACATCTACTAGGAGCAACAAATGCCAGTTTCCCTTGGTCAACAACATACCTAAGTTATGACGGAGTTAAAAACTGACAAATACGTTTTTTCCTCTTACAAGAGATTATTATATTAAGATTTTTTCTATAACTGCTCATATAAATAGAAAAGTCTTGATATTTTGCATAATGACATCCTAGTGGTAATAAATCATTAGTTCCAATATTTAGTAAAAGCTTTTTAAATGGCTATTTAAAAGCTTATAAAAACATTGTTTTTAACTAATTTCATTTGCATAATATATCATATATTTCATTTGCATACTTTATCTCCAATCTTGAGGCCTTTTCAATTGTAATGCCGACAGAAGACCCTACCTAACTTAGAGCTAGAAAACACGGAGGGTGTATTTATATGTGCATTTGGTAATCAATTTGACATTAAAACAAGAAAAGCAATAGTGTATTATAAAAATGTTTTTTTTACAAAAAATATCTCAGTAAAATATCAAATAAAAATATGTATAGAAACAAGTTTTCTAAAAGTACTACAAATAGCAAATTGTTAAGGTGCTAACGTAGATAAACAATGACACTATATTTATATAGATTTGATAGTGAACCAGTGTGATGTACAAAACGCCCCTACACTATTTATAAGCTATAATGTGTAAATTAGATTGATTATCTTTACAAAAAGTTATATAATGTTAATATAAAAACATAACATTATTCGGTTAAGTTTTTTGTGTTGAATGGTATGTCAAAATAATATAACATACAAAAGTGAACAATAATAGCCAAAACAATTCCCTGTTTATTTCACATAAATTATTACTTCCAGGCTCTACACATGTAAAAAATACACCCTAATTTGTTGAATATATTTTTAGTTATTTTATATTTGTTTTAAATTCATGGTCATTACTAGGTGCTACTAGGTGGAAATTGATCGTGTCTTTTTCACAAAAGAAATAAATTTATATGCTTATGACAGTAAAACAAATGCAAAAAAGAAGTTGAATTTTGTTTTGATTGGAAAAGGTTACTATGAATTTAAAAGAAAAATATTAACCTATTCAAGTCAAAAACATTTGGACACAATCAAGATTAAATTTTTATAATCATAATTGAAAAAAAGATGTTGATGTATCATTAAAATCAGACTATCCCTCATGAAATGGCGCGATGCATTATCTTTTTCTTATACACAATGTATGTGTGTGTGTACACACCTAACAAATATAATATATGGATTTGACTGTTCGACATTAAATGAAAACCCAGTTAATACTAGTCGTCATAAATACTTTAAAATAGTAAAATAAACAATTACACGGAAAATAAAAAACTTTTTTCAAACAAATTAAATAACATTTTAACATAAACAAAACGTAAACACCATGAGCAATGTTTATGTCTCTGACATTTACTTGGTGCACATTCGCGATCGAATCAAACAAAACTAGTTAAAACTACACATTAACAATTCAAACTATGTTCAAATAAATAAATTGAAACATGTTTATTGCTTTCCCAGGGGACTCGTATCGTATTATGACTCTTATGACACAGGCATAAGAATTATTTTACTATTTGCCTGCAATTAAGAATTAACTTTATGCAAAGGTGTTGATGCGGCAACATACATTGGCCTAGCGAATTCTTGGTGATAATAAATTGTGTTTAAAATTACAAACCGCTTAAAACTATTCCCGTAACTAGACTATTCAATATTGTTAATTGGTTTTTGGTGTACAGTTAAGAAATACCATCTAGTATATAAGGATTCATTTAATGTTGAATGGCCGAATCCACATTTTACATATATAAACCTGTATATGGACGTTACACTTTTAAAGAACAAACAAAAAATGGCTCAAGTAGAGCTCATACCTGAATTATAAAGGGGTTAAAAATCAAAGAGAACATGTTTATAAAAGCGATAGTTATAATGAAGGCAAGGCCTTATTAAGAGCAAAAAACATTTGACTTTTGATTGGGAAGGTTACTGTGTATTGTAAAAAAATTGTCTTCAAGAAAACATGTCTGTTATATATTTTTAAATATACATGTTTAGAAACAAAAGCACAGATGCTAACGAAGATAAACAATGAAATTATATTAAATAGATTTAATAGCGAACCAATGTGGCCTACAAAACGCCCCAAGAATATTTATAAGCTCATAATGTGTAAATTAGTTTGCTCTATAAATATCTTTACATCTTCAAAAGATCTAGCTTTAGAAAATGTATAGCTTTCTCTTTAAGCTTACCTTACTACACTAATTTTTTTTTCTTCAAGATAAATTTTTTTACGAATTTTTCTTTTATCTTAAATATTTATAACCCTTTTTCAAACAGTAATCTTCTTTCATATGCAAAAAAGTAATCAAACAAAATGTGTACATTTTAAAAACAATACATTTTATTGTAAAAATATAATATATTCATTACAATTAATTTATTAAAAATAATGATACTGCATTCAATATCACATTTACATATTTTTTCACGTCCATGGTGAAGAATTCCCGCATGTTTCATAAAGTTTGGATACTAAATTATTTCTAGTTCTCAGACAGTGATTTCTGGTTGAATTATATGCAATTGTAATTGTATGTGAAATTTAATTCTGGACAACCACATCTTGTTCATTTACATAAATGCATCTATGTTGCCATTTCAAAGGCTCAAATCCAATACTTGTCGTGTTTGGCAGGAGGTTTCTTGCGAATAATTCTAATATGTTTGGTTTCTCATCACTCAGGTATGGAGATAATAAGTCTGTCAAAGAAAGTTATGTAAAGTAAAACATACAATTCCTTTATCAAATTCTCAAAAGAATGTTGTCGTATAAAAAGAAAGTTGCTGATTTTATGTTTTATTACTCGTGGTCTATAGCTGTCACCACTTTAGCCGAGAAGAGAAGCTTTTTCAAAACTAAAAACTTTATGAAATTACTTTGCATAAACAATAACCTGATGTGAATTTTAAAATTCTTAAATTTTCTTTAAGGAATACAATATAGTGGTAACTGTTCTTTCTTCAGTTAAATAAAGAAGGAAAAAGCATAATATGTGAAACTAAATACCAAAAACAATTTGCTCATTGTGCTTAACACATTCACAAGCTTTTAAAGTGTAGCTATTATGCGGTATATTTTTAAAGCAGCGAGATGTCTACAAGCTTCATTCCATTGACATCAGAATAGATTGGGAAACCTGCGGGTGCAGAACTAATGGCGGCACATTTATTATTAATAGTCATGACAACGGTTTTACATATACTTATTTATAAATCTTGTTCCTTATATATTCAATTAAAAATGTCTTTTTCACCTTGTTCAGGTTAATTCATTATAAAGTGAGCAAAAATTATTAGAAAACGCAATTTTGGGTTAATAAGGGGACATTTTAGTTGCTCTGTAAAGATATTATTTGTTATATATTTCAATTATTTAAAAAATTGCTCTTGGCATTTGGTTTTACATATCACTAAAATTTCATTTCATTTGACTGGGCTAATTACTCTCTACTCTTACTCTATTCTTACTCTAGTTTAGCTACTAGTTACTCTTACTCTAGTTTAGTAATTCTTGAATCAAGCTGGTGCTACCAACGTATGGATGCCCACCAGGCACTTCACTTTTATAGGAAAAGAGAGACCGAAACAACTTTGAGGTTTAAAAACTGATGGTATATTTAATTTAATTTGACTTGCCTATTTATAATACATTAAGTAGTTCTCAAAACAAGCTGGAACTAAAAACTTATGGATGCCTACCAGGCACTTTCATTTTTATAAAGTCTAAAACAACTTTAGGGTTTAAAACCTGATATCACGGACTTGAAATTTAAAAATACTGACTATTGCCGAGCATATATGGTAATGTAAGTAACAGATGTTGACAATAATGCTGAAAAAATATGAGTAAATTCAAGAAAATATAGATATCTCTTCGATGTATAGAGCACAAGTACAATAATGCCCTGAAACTATAATTGCGAATTAAAAAAAATAAAGTATAATTTTAACAAAACCCTATTTGAAATGAAAACTTTGTTTCAATAAAACTGATAACACTGACCATTTTACTTGCCACAGAATAAAAGAAAGAAAGATTTCACTGATGACATTTCAATTTTTCTTTCTTTTATTATTGAAGAAATATTTTTTAAATTTGAACATTTTCCCAAGTGTAATTTTTCAAGCTTTTGCTTTTGATATTTTTTAATATAAGTTAGGTATTTCTACAAATTTAGCAAATTTCTCAACCTATTTATGTGCAAATGATTCAATTATAATTGTATAATTCCAATTTGTACATCTTTCTTACTAATTCTGATGGTTTTGGTACAAATACCAACCTAATACAATTGTAGGTACAAGCATTAATTTTTCTAATGATTGTGAATTTTAGTATGTGTTAGGTGCCAACGTTATTATGTGAGTGAAATTTTTAGGGGTCCATAGTGAAAGAAGGCACACTTATAATTTTGTCACGTCTGTCCGTGTATCACAAACTCATAGTTTCTAGAGTTTTACACCCACATGCATAACGATTTATAAACATATACTTTGTATAGCGGTCACTATTAATATAAAAAAAATTAAAAAACAAATTTTTTGATATCACTTCCCATGCATGTAAAGCGGCAGGGAATAAATTTTTTTGAACATTCCATTGAGTTATGTATCATTGCAACAGTCTATTAAAACAAAATGGAGGTCCTATTTAACAAATTACACTTTTGGGCTCTGATTCAGAAATGTTAAGTTTTAAGGTTCAAGTATGAGTTTAAAAATCTGAAAAAATTCAATATTAAAATTTTAATTAGGACTTACAAATGAAATCTCTTCAGTTAACTTGCGTAAACAATTTCAGGAGATATAGATAAATACGGAACCCTACACTTTGTGCATATTCCAATGCACACTTGGCAAGTTTTTCATATTAACACCTCTTTTTTGTATTAAGTAGAAAAATCTAAACCAACGAAAAAAAAAAAAAAAGAAATATATATATATATATATATATATATATATATATATATATATACACATATACATATGCATATACATATGTATATGCATACGCATATGCATGCACATACACATATACATACATATACATACACACACACACACATAAAAATATATATATATATATGATACTTTGTTTTCTATTTCAATAGAAATACATCAAATTTTTTTTTAATTGATTTCAAATAACTACCAAATAACAAGCGCACTTAAAAGTAAAAAAAAATAATGAAAATACCGAGTACTTAATCAAAATTTTTGCGGTACCAGACCATTTTCGAATATGAATAAATTTGCAAGACACTGCCAGTGTTGGATTCTTTCGAAACCGTCGCTTCTCTCCTCTCTCACACATATGCTCAGCTACACATACATATATAGATGAATGTTACATTTCACTTGGCACCAACTCCAAAAATCTCTAGCATTAACAGTATTTTGCAAATTTTATGTTCCAAACAATACTCCCAGCACATGAGATCAGAGACTTTTAAAAAACAATCATTTTTGTTTAGTGTTGATGTAACTTCAGCCAGATATAACATCAGAAGTGAACTAATCATACTTCATTTATTTTTCCAAATGCGTTTTCAATATTTTATAAACATAATTTTGAAGAGAGACAAAAATAAGATGTACCTGTTAAAGGAGGTTTATGCGAATGTAACGAACATGGAACACTCACAACCAATAGATTAGATTCGGGCTCCTTTCTAAGATTGCCTTTCTTTGCTAAAACAATCTGCTCATATGGCTGTTTTAGTGTACCAGCACTAAACTCGCAAACAGGTTCCAAGTTCTTTGTCACTTTAACCCAAAACCAGGTGGTGACATATTCAAAGCCCCACGAAGGCAGGATTTGGTTTAAGAGAGATTTCATATTGTTTGGAGAATTCGTACACCAGACAGCTAGTAATGCATCTTCTGATGTTATATTACTAATTGGTAATTCAGCTACCTCTTCATTGTACATCATCGAATAACTGAAAAAGAAAGGTTAACATTTTAGTGAATAATAGTAATATTTTATAAATTTTAATGTGGAAGTATGTGATATTGATTTTCTGAAGTAGAATTTATTAGATAGGGGTCTCTTCTGAAGTACAATTATGTCTCTTTTTGAGTGCTTTATATCTCTGAAGGTAAAAATTGTATAGTCCAAGTTCAACCCTTAGGGTTATATCTCTTGAATAAAGAAGCATTATAAAGTTTTACTGAAAATAGAAAGTTTTTTATGTTGCAATGTTTCATAAGGTTTAACAGTACTTACCAGCTTTCAAAATAAGTACCGGGCAGTCTATACAATATTCCTAAGAGTGAGTGGAGTTTTATTTGCTTTCGTCACATATTCTCATTCGGTATCAATCCGATTTGCTCTCTTCGAAGACTATAGATTTATACCACTCTATCATGGATTAGATGGATATGCAATTTTAAAAGTAGCGGTGATAGTAATTGCAACCTAGTGTTGCATAGATTTTAAATTTACTTTTACGTCTTTAAATAAAAAAATGATAGTTAAACCACAATAACACTAAATGCCAGGCTTGTTAAAACAGATATAAATCTTTTAACATTTGAAGGTGATCTCTGTCAAGATGATTGCACATTTTGTGCTTGTGTGTGGTTTTTTACACTTATACATACACAAATATTTTGTTAGCGTTATATTTTATGATGACAGTTTTTGTTGTTAATTTAAATAAAATAATAACAAACCTGTCCAAATAAATTATTTGTTGATTAAGTTAGTTGTTTATTCTATTAAAATATATAATGTTATTCTGCATAAAATTTCAGTCTTTCAGTGTGAAATCTAATATATAGCTAACATTTGTATGTCACGAGTCACTGCATAAACTATTTCAGGATATGTTCTCAAACAAAGGTTTTATACAAATTACAGTTTTTTGGTCACCCTCCTGCTAACATCTGCCTTTATATTTGAATGGACTGTGTGTAATATGAAATATGAGCGTACCTTAAAGAAGGGTTGCAAGATTTGATTCTCCTTATATATTTGTTCCACCATGGAGGATCGGCTACTATCAAATTGAATCTTTGATCGTTTACATATTTTAATTGCTCCTTAATGCAACCAGCGTAGAATCTATAAAAATAATGCTTATAATAAATATTTAAATAGAAATTTTCCCACAGTCATTATTTGTAATTTTTTCTAAACTAATATTTTTAGGGGACAAGCTTTAAGCATGAGAATGCGGCAAACATTTATTTAAGAATTGATTGAATACAATTTTAAATAATTTCAAATGTAGTTTTAATTTCGAGTCAAAGTAAAATGAATTTAAATTATTGCTGTGCAAGAAAAAAATTTCCAACAGTTGCTAACAATTAAAATGAAAAGACGATAAAAAAGTAGGGCATAATTCAATTTCAGTATAGAAAAATAATTTTATCTCCAATATCTACCTTAAACGTTTACTCTGTATTGTAATAGTAAACATTTTGAAACCTTTGATTTGAAAAATAAAAAATATTCTCTAATTTTTCTTGATTATATACGCTACTGAAGAAAAATAATGACCAATGAAGAGAATTAATAAAAAGAATTTGTTCTTTGAAAATATAATAAGATAGATGACCTAATTGAGTATAAATTGGTTATATGTATATGTATATATGTATATATATATATATATATATATATATATATATATATATATATATATATATAATATATATATTAACTAATCGTAATAACGCTAATACATGCGTAGCGATGCACTTGTTGTGCAATGAATTTATAGCCTATGCGTATTATCTTGATCGCTTACATTATAATTAACATGAAAATATATATTTTACATTTGTTTTGGTAACCAATTTTCACTGGACCAGATTTCAACTGGACCAGGCTAGCTAACCAGAATGGCTGTGTACATGGATTTCATCTTATGTTTTAAAACTTTATGCGGCTTTGTCGAAGCATCAATAGCTGATAATTGACTCTGTTGGTCGTCTTCAACCACCAACAACATAGAAGACAAAAGAATAGGATAATTGCAGGGGAAATATTTTTAGACTCATTTACATCTTTCATATATTGAAACCTGCCTTCTCATGATCCTCCGTAAAAATGCATAAAAATGCGAGGCAAATTAAAAAACAAAAAGGACATTATATGAATGCATGAACAAGAATATAAGTTTAGCTATTTTTAAAATTTGTGAAAGATATTAACCATTTTAGTGCCATGGTTTTATACTCAAAAATGCCAAAGAAATCTTTTGTTTTTGATGTCATTTACCCTTGTCGCGAAAAGAAAACTGTATCTCTTCCAAAAATTTACCAATTTTAATAATTTTTTCGGTGTTTTCTTAATAAAAACTTGAACAAGCATAATAAAACACAAAGAAAATTATGGAAATATATATTGTGAACAAAAATTATAACAAAAACTGAAATCAAGGTCACATCGTATTTTCGCAGTCTGGTACATCCTCAGTATGAACAAAATAATTGTTATCGTCACTATTATCACTATCACTTAAAATTTGCATTACGTCAAATTGTGAGCGCACCACAATCTCCCACTATCACTTTCTTCACAACTTGAAATGATCATTTTCACTCAAATTATTTCATATTCCGACATTATGGGTTAAAAATTGTCTTCCTGGATCCTTTTTATATTGTAATTACTAATAATATTATATTTTGAACTTTTTTTAACACGTAGAAAGATAAAAAATTAGCGATGCGTGCGAGCAACCTCTCCTACCGCATGCTAAACAGCAACTGATTTCGCGAGCACCATCACACTCGTGGCAAGTTTAGTTAGTACGTGCACGAGCACGATGGCGTTCGTCGGCACTCAAATGGTTAATTACTGGAGATACCACATTTCCTCGTGATTTTTTTTCTTTTCACACCATCATATGTCCAATAACGTGTTCAACTTCCAAACGAGTAGAGATTGCATCAATTCCTCACAATTACTTGCCAGATGATGCGCAAAAATAAATATATAAAAAAATAAAAAATAATCTGCTTGAATTATAGATTTGATTTATTTTCTCATAAAAATCATTTCTAACATATTCTCAGGGTTCAGTGTAAACTTTTTTTTTATATAACTGCGATCAGTCCCTTTGGACTGTTATCAGTTTTGTTTGGTGAGAAATTTGGCGTTTAGAGCGCAGAGATCAAAGCCACTGCTACTCAATTAGAATACTTGGCTTCTTTTGAGCCTTTTAATTCAATTTGGTATCGTTCAGCAATTCAGTAGGTTTGGATGGGTAGATCTCCTCAAAAATGGTGGGATCTCTTCAAGAATGGTGAATGGTGTTCAAGGTGCACTGACTATGTTTCTTAGAATTGCGTTTTGAGCTCTTTGGAGACACATTATGTTGCTGTTACTGGCCATGCCCCACAGCTGAATGCCATATGTCCATATAGGCTTGAGGAGTGAGCTATATAATAGTAGTTTATTATCCACCGATAGCACAGAGTTACGACCCAACAGCCAGTGCAGGTTTTTTGTACCTGATTTTTAATGGGTTATTTTCTACTTGATGTGGGTTTTTCAGGTAAGCCTTTTATTTAGGTGGAAGCCTAGATATTTAACACAATCAGTATGTGGTAAAGTGGCGGTTCCTAGTTTCACTTTGGGATAATTGCCACTCCTCAATGTAAACGTGATGTGGGTAAATTTTTGTACACTGGCACGGATGATACATTTTGTCCAGCAATACTTGGAGCTTATTGCTGGCTGAAACTGGGTCTTTGGTTTTTCCCAGATAAACAACGTCATCAGCATAAGTTGTGATGATTACATCTGCTGACGTAGGGAGATCAGAAATGAAGATATTATACAAGACTGGTCCCAGGACTGAACCTTGTGGGACTCCAGCTTCGATCTTCTGCAGATTAAATCTTGCATCACCTTACTTTACTTGAAACATTCTCTGAGTTAGATAGGATGCTATAATTGGTAACAATGAGTGTGGAAGCTTTTCCTTGACTTTACAGAGTAGGCCTTTATGCCAGACGCGGTCGAAGTTTTGTTGGACATCTAGAAAAGCTGCAGATGTGTATTCTATTTTCTCGAAGTCCTGACAAATATGCAGGTTTGCCAGGCTTATGCATTAGGATTATCTGGGAGATCTTCCATAGAGCAGGCACACATCCCGTTCTGAATACTGCGTTGAATAGGCAACCTGGAAAAGTTAGGGCCTTTCTTGGTAACTCCTTTACAGTGATCAAATCAAATCCAAGGGCTTTCATTGGGTTTAGTGATTTTATTTCTTTTGCATTTGGAGATCATAGTTTAGGATGGTATTAATCTCATGGTTGTCTGTATATCCCTCATTTGGTTTGAAGACAGTTGCTAGATGAGATGCAAAGATCTCACTCTTTTCACTGTCCTTTTCACAGCTAAGACGAATTATGATCTAATGGGGGGACTATGCTCGGTTTTTCGAGAATTTCCACAAGAATGGTCACCCTGACCTGAAGTAGAGAACATAGGAATAGTTTATTTCATCTTATTATAGGCAGTGTCCCGGAGCAAAGCTTTCAGTGTGATGCAATTGAACTTCCTTTTGTCTGAGGGGTGTCGAAACAAGTGCCATAACCGTCTTAAGCGATACTTTTCTTCGACTTTAAGACTTATATTGAGAGGTTGGAAATACAGGTTTTGAGACTTATGTAGTACTGATGAGTTGGTCCGGCAGGCTATTTGGATTAAATTAATGACATGTTTGCATGCTTCCTCCACATCATCCTGAGCCTTTAAGGGAAATTCTAGGTTTAGTTGACTATCCACATAAGTCCTGAATCCATCACAGTCAGTGATTGTAAAGACATTCTGGGGTCTCTTGGGTGATAACTCTGCTGCTGACATTAAGAATCACAGAAGTGTGATCTGACGTATCGTCAAGACTGCTCTCAACACTAACGTATTGACTACTCATTCCCCTAGCAATAAAGAAATCCAGGAGGTCAAGCAGTTTGTTCGGTTCAGAAGGCCAGTAGGTGGGTTTACCATAGATCCAAGATTGTAAATGCTTAGTTTCCACAAAGTATTTCAGTGCTCGACCTCTGGTAGCTGAGCATCATGAGCGCCATAATGTGTGTTTGGCATTCCAATCCCCTCTTGAAATAAATCGGGGACCAAATGTTTGGAAGTACTGTGAGAACATATCCTGAGATAGTTTATGTCTTGGGGGATAATATACTGTAGAGAATGTAATCGGACCTGCACGATCTTCTAACCTGACAGAGGTGGCTTTCAAGTATGCTGTCGAATTCAATGTTCAATTCAGGCCTTCTGTTATTGAGATCGCTACCTATCTTCAATTTAGCGCCTAGTCTGTTGGTTATTCTAGCCAGAATCTCTTTATAGACCTGGCAACCTTCCTTTATGTCTTGGGGGACAATATATGGATTGTCGCACGAACATAAATTTTCGGTCTTTTTTGGGCAGTCTTAAGTTTTATGTCCTTCGTAGCACTTGAAGCATCTGCACGGTCTCTTACAATTATTTTTTGAGTGGCCGTACTGCTGACACTGGGTTATTATTGGATTTCCGTGAGTCTTCTATTTTGATTTGTTGATGGACAATGTATTGGATATCTTTAATGGTTTTATTGCAGGGACCTGGTTCTTAAGTTAAGTTGATGTGGGTTTTTTATCAGGACCGTATCGTGAGTTAATTATTTCTCCTCTGACTTTATTCCCTGACTTTTCAATTTCTTCCACAATAGCTTCGTAGGAAATTGTGTTGTGTTGTGTTTTTATTATAATTTGGTAGTATTTCGTGTCTTTTCTTGTGAATGTGTGCCCGATCAGGCCTTTTTGTCTGATGAGGTTCACTACTTTTTTGGTAGTGTTTAAGTCTCATTCTTCATAACATGTAGCAAGTTTTTATTTACTATCTTGAATGTAAAGTTTGAAGGGCTGATGGCAGTTTCGATTAATTTGGAGAGTTTATTTACATCATTTATTCCATATAGCATGTTGGGTGGTGGTGGGGGGGGTTTGGATGTTATTTATTCCGGTTCATCAACAGATAAGTCTTTAAATCTATTTTGTGTTTTGGTAGTTGGGGCCAGAGGGAGTCGGATATTTTACGTTTTTTGGACCCGAGTACTTGTTGCCAGAGAGGTGGCATTTGTTCTTGATTAGCTGATTGTTCCTCTGTTTGGTGATGACTGAGTTCATTTGTTAAGTATGCTAGTGTTTCACTCTTGCTTATATTCTTGTTCCATGGAAGGAATTAGCTCTTGGTCTAGATTCCAATTAAATGGAATCTAGTGTAAACTTGGGGGAAATAAAGATTAAAAAAATAAGTTGGGGAAACAAATTTAATTTTTATAAAAGTAAAAATTTAGCTCTTAAAAAATAATGAACTGCTTGAATTATTAATAGCCTCTTGCGCTATTGATTTGTTGTAATTTGTGACTTTATAGTGATTTGTTGAATTCATATACTACAAAAGTATACTAAATGTATAAAAAATTAATACAATTCAAGTTTCTTGTGATAAGATTAGGTGATAATATGAAGATATATTTAAGAAAAGAATAAAAAAATGTGTATAATTTGAAAAAATGCAGAAAGATCTCTTGTGACGGTTTAAGCATTTATGGTAAAAAACTGGTCTACAAAAAATAAATGTAATATGTGGTAAAGAAAAGGATATATGAAAGAATATACAAATCAAGTTAGAAGTTGTAATATATTCCGCTCAGATCTTGTATGACACTTATGATGACCCAATCGTACCTAGAGCACAAGCACACAAGCTCCACATATGATGCCTTGTGTGTTGTTTATATCTAGATCAAGGACAAAAATCGTATGTTTTTATAAACTTGAGGAAAATATAAAAAAGACAATTTTTTATTGCTCAGACTGTGATATATGATGAGATATACCCATTGTATATATCCTTTGACAAATTTTATACACAGAGATTACAATATGGGAAAAACATTTGTCACTAACATGATTGAAACTAATTTATGATGTTAGGTTTTTTTGCGAATTAGGTTCTAGTAGAGAAAAAAATATTTCCATATACGTTATTGTTTCCTTTACAGTACAAATTATGCAATGCAAATCTATAGCACAGTAATTAATTAAACTGTCTAATAAATATCAATTCACATTATCGGCAGGTAAAAATGGCAGGCACGGAACATGCTAAAATCAAATAAATGTACGAGGGGGGACCCAAAAAAAACGAGAATTTCGTCATAACTTCTTTATTTCTCAATATTTTTACACCAAATTTTGATCACCTTCAAAGTATTTGCCATTGACCACAACACACTTCTCCAAAAGATTCTTCCATTGTTCAAAACAATTTTTAAATTCACTCATCGGGATGTCCTTTAAGCCTTCCAGCGATTTTTGTTTCACCTCCTCCACAGTGGCAAAACGCTTTCCTTTCTTATTCCTTTTGAGTCTGGGAAACAAAAAGAAGTCACAGGGGGCTAGATCCGGTGAGTATGGGGTGTAGACAATCGGTGTCATGCCATTTTTGGTTAAAAATTGCTTCACGAAAAGGGCGGTATGGACTGGTTCTTCCATCATGACAATGCACCAGTGCATTGTCATGATGGAAGAACCAGTCGCCTATGAGCCAAAAATCTGCCCTTTTCTTCCGGATACTCTCCCTCAATCTTTTCAAAACCTCCAAGTAGAACTTCTAGTTGACAGTTTGACCCAGGGGAACGAACTGCGTGTGCACAACACCTCTGCAATCAAAGAAACAAATGAGCATTGTCTTGATGTTTGACTTCAATTGGCGAGCTTTTTTGGGACGAGGAGAGCCAGCTCTCTTCCACTGGCTTGATTGCTGCTTTGTTTCGGGGTCGTATCCATAGCACCACGATTCATCATCAGTAATCACCTTGGAAAAAAATTCAGGGTCCTCTTCGAGCTGATTTTGAAGCTCAAAACATGCCTGAAGTCGACGCTCCCTTTGCTCGTCTGTGAGAAGGCGCGGGACGAATTTGGCTGCAACCCTTCTCATGTGCAAATCTTCGGATAAAATCCTCTGAATTGAACTCCATGACGTTCCCGACATCTCACAGAGTTGATCAATGGTTCGGCGATGGTCTTCACGAACGAGAGCATTGATTTTGTCGACGTTTTCATCAGTTCTTGACGTTGAGGGGCGTCCTGAACGAAGTTGGTCTTCAATTGACATTTCTCCATTTTTAAAACTTGAAAACCAATCGTAAACTCTGGTTTTACTTAAGGCATTATCCCCATAAGCAGTCTTAAGCATTACAATAGTTTCCACGGCCGATTTCCCCGACAGGAAACAAAATTTCACAACTGCGCATTGTTCTTGACAATCTGCCATAACGTTTTCGCCGAAATGGAAAAAGTTGTTTTACAAAAAAAAATCTCACAGATGAACCGATGCCCTCACAGTGACACAACTTTGCACACTGACGCAGAAGGCGTGACACTAACGGACATGTGGTCAAATAATAGGTTCCCCCACTCTCCCTCCCCACCACAGCGTAATTCCCTTTAACTATGGGTCCCCCCCTCGTATACGAAAAATTGTGTCACTGAAGGAAGAAAATGAAGTTTTTCAGAATCACACACCTTACTACACTGTCATTCAGACACACTTCTATTGTAATCAAATAGTATAACGGTATTAGTGTATAGGTAGAAAACCTCAAATCAAAAGAATTCCAGGAAGAATCTTAATTATATAAGATTATATCCTAGCAAGAGTAATAGTGAAGTTATGTTGTAGTTTACAGAACTCACCTAGAAAATGGGGGTATCAACAATTCAATACCTTGTATCAGACAACACAATGGAGTATCCGAATTATTACCGCCTCGCAGCCCCAGCTGTTTTAACTTAGTTGTCTCTTCGGACAAGTTTTGTGCCAGTTCACACGTTTGAACATTTCTCGTTTTGCATATTTCATCAATACATAACACTTCATTAGGCTTTGATATTTGACACTTCATTTTATAAAATTTTTGCTTCACATCCATGTACTAAAAATAGTAAGTTTTTATTATACATATATATTATACACACACACACACATATATATATATATATATATATTTTTTTTTCTTCAAAAATTAAATAAAAAATTTAAAGGGCACCATTTTCAGACACTGCAGGCCAATAAAGAGTCATCAACAGAAACACAGTCGGGTAACAGAGGAAAAATTTCACGAGTGCCTTTCAAAAACTGGAAATACACTACAGATCAGAGGCAGTAAATACAATTGTATTACTTCTTTGAATAATTATTTTCATGGCATTTAGCCTCAAATTTTATTGTTATACCTTGTATGTAGATAAGATAGGTTGATTGTAATTTTTGTCATATAAAAGTGACAAGTTAGAATTCTCTGTTGTAATACCAAGAGGAATTTATAACAGTGGCAAGTTAGAATTCTCTGTTATAATACCAAGAGGAATTTATAACAGTGGCAAGTTAGAAGGCTCTGTTGTAATACCAAGAGGAATTTATAACAGTGGCAAGTTAGAATTCTCTGTTATAATACCAAGAGGAATTTATAACAGTGGCAAGTTAGAAGGCTCTGTTGTAATACCAAGAGGAATTTGTAACAGTGGCAAGTTAGAAGGCTCTGTTGTAATGCCAAGAGGAATTTATAACAGTGGCAAGTTAGAAGGCTCTGTTGTAATACCAAGAGGAATTTATAACAGTGGCAAGTTAGAATTCTCTGTTGTAATACCAAGAGGAATTTGTAACAGTGGCAAGTTAGAAGGCTCTGTTGTAATGCCAAGAGGAATTTGTAACAGTGGCAAGTTAGAATTCTCTGTTGTAATACCAAGAGGAATTTATAACAGTGGCAAGTTAGAATTCTCTGTTGTAATACCAAGAGGAATTTATAACAGTGGCAAGTTAGAATTCTCTGTTGTAATACCAAGAGGAATTTGTAACAGTGGCAAGTTAGAATTCTCTGTTGTAATACCAAGAGGAATTTATAACAGTGGCAAGTTAGAAGGCTCTGTTGTAATACCAAGAGGAATTTATAACAGTGGCAAGTTAGAATTCTTTGTTGTAATACCAAGAGGAATTTATAACAGTGGCAAGTGAGAAGGCTCTGTTGTAAAACCAAGAGGAATTGCAAGTTTGACAAACAAGAAATGTAAGAAAAAATTTCGGATTTTTTCTTACATCTCTTGCTTTTTTATTGATTTTAAGCAGTATTAGGAAATGTAGTCTATTAACAGAAAACACTTTAGAAAATATGAACTAGATTTAGACAGGACAACAGTTTTTTTGTATCTTTCAATTCAGAATTTAAAAGATGACATACACAAATGTACCACTTACCCCAGAAACCTTGTCAAATTCATTAATTTCTGACATCTTCCTTTTTCTTTTTCTAGTATACTTCTTGAATGGTTCCCAAATTTCAAATAAAGCAGGGTTAAGGCGAAAATCAAAAACTTCTGATTGTGTCTTAACTGCTTTATATACATTCTTGAAATAAAGCTCATGTGAAATTACTATTCCTTCTGAACATTTAAAAGTTGAAGTCATATTTTTATTTGTTTCTCAAAAAAGCGTATGTTTCTCTTTACCAAGATGGTTGTTCTTATGCAAAATATTCAGTACTGAAGTACTTCTGATCTGAAAATCAGCAATTGAATGTTGCTTAAGTTCATGATGAAAACAATTGTAATATATATAAATTCTAAATTACGCCTAACATGCTGTCCAGGGCCAAAAAATACTTTTGTTATAAGATGACACTGAAGAGGGAAATATTGTGGAAAAAAAAATATTTTAAAATGTCCATTAAATTTCGCCTGTTGCTAGAGCGTTTTTTATTGAGGAAATATTGTTTCTAGCTACACAAAATACACCTTACCTTATCGGCAGATTGTTTTTCCGTAACATGTTTTTATCACATCTAAAAAAATGCTCATATATATGCGAATTCAAATGGTTTTCCCTATAAGTGACCAAATGCAGAGCATTTGTTGCATGCATGTGTTTTTTCTCTGAGTGTGAATCCCATGATTGGGGATTCACACTCAGAGAAAAGAGTGAAAAATATGCCATAAACAAGCATCAAGGACTTTAAGTGATGGCATTTGGCTGTACTGGGCCTAACAACAAATTTATATCTTGAAGGCAAAATTTTAATCAGCATCACCTGCTGGTCTGATACATGAACCAAAACTGATTGAATAACTGAATACACAAACAACTGAATGTAGGAAATATACAGCCAAATTTTGTTTTCCTGACTGTAAACTATTACGTTTCAACATAATGCTAATCAAAATGTCAGAAGTTTTTTACAATATGGGAAAAGAGAAGCCAGTACAAGTGTACATCAACATTCACAATTTCTTTGGTAAACATTAAGCTTTAATTTTTTTGCTTTCCCGATGCTTCCTTTCGGGTTTTTATAACCTATAATAGACATTAAATTTATCAGTTTTTAACGCAAACAGTCATTTAATGGATATTTAGTTTTCATATTCATAACGAAAATCGTTTTCAAATATCAATATGTGTACAAAAGTTGATTTAACTAAAATGTTCGGTTGGCGCCAGTTAAAAGTTTTCAATATTTAATATCCTTATTTCAAAAAGATATTGTTTATATCCTATCTATAAACTGAGTAAAATTTCCTTTCACGCTCAAGTAGCTTTGGATTAGCTTGATAATGTGGATCATTAATATTGTGTACTGTATGGTGACAATACACGTTACATAATTTTAAAAATATTTCTATTATTTTTAATATTGATATTATATTTGTCTAATTTTAGTTATTACAACATAGAAAAAATATTCGCAATACGTAGCAAACTATGCTTAGAAGTAAATAAATTTTATTGAAATTTACTATAAATTTCAAATAGTTAATAATAATTTTAACTTTCATAATTTAAAAGTGAATCATAATATAAATGCAATATTCTTTTAACATACTGTAGGTCTATTTTCAACAGTTCCTATCAGGCAGTAAGACAGAGAGTAGATTCAATTACAAACAATGGTGACAACAAACATGTTCATCCTTTTTTCTGGCATTTTGATATTTCAATCCTACTCATTTATAGTTAAATGTCGATGTATCTGACTCATGTCTACGGCAAAGTTATATAGATCGTAGACAGTTGAAAACGTCATTCTAGTTTGAATGGATTTCGAAGATATTATAGAGTTAAGAAGAATATTTTTTTTCATAGAACGGTAGCTAGCTACGATTGAAAAAAGGTGGATATTTATCATAAATTTTAAATAAACTTTATTACAACTTGATAGTATATACAAATTGAAAAATTAATGTAAATTGTAATTAAATAAGATAATATATTCACTTAGCTCGACAAAACTTTATCATTTAAAATATCGATAAAATGTTCATTCACCATTTTCAATGCAAATAAATTGCCTAACATATGATCGAGGATTATATGTTTTCATTCTTGTCATCTGTCAATGTGTCAAATGAAATGTCATTTGTATGCTGTGCTTCCAATCTTTTTTAGCAATCTTATTAATACAAATATAAATCATATTTGTTAAAATAATCTTGCGTTTATTAGTTTTTAAGTAGAATACCAAACTTTTCAATACGATTAATTTTTATAAATAACGATTTTTAGGCCAACTCCAAATACTGAATGTCCATAAAAATGAAATGAAAAAAACAATTATTTATATATATTTTTAATCAATTTGTTTTTACAGATTTTTTTAAAGAAGTACTGTACATTGTTACTGTTTTCTTTGTAAATGTTTATTTTATGTAGAATGCGTTTAACTGGTAAAAATATAAATGAATCAACCCATGCAACTATTATACCATAAACAATTTAAATTTATGTGTGTAGAAGTGAAATGGGAAGAAACGGTTGTCTATGCCGAAATGGCTGCTTCTGGTGCGTTTGTGTCGAAATATTTCCTTCTTTGTTTACGTTGATATAAACCAATATTGTTCGTTTTATTTTCATTTCCTTTGTTAAATAAGATGAAAAACTGTATGAAATCATTCATAGTTTTGTTAATTGCTTTTAAGTGATACCATTAGTACGTTTCGTAGTGATTTGAGTTTCACCTTGTAAAGTGAAAATGGGGAACTGTTTTAGTAGCCAATCTGAAAAGGAAGGGAAGGATAAAAATGAAAGATTAAACACTCACGAAGAGGCGCAATCTTTCCAGCATACACCTGTTCCGACGCCACCTCCTGATCCCATACGGTCTGGGCCGAGCCAAGTGCCAGAACCCGATGTTCCCAATAGAATATTCGTTGCCTTGTACGATTATGACGCGAGAACCGACGAGGACTTGAGTTTTAGAAAGGGTGAGCATTTGGAGATATTAAATGATACTCAGGGTGACTGGTGGCTGGCTAGGAGCAAGAAAACGAAGCAGGAAGGCTACATTCCATCAAATTATGTGGCTCGTTTGCAGTCCATAGAAGCTGAACCGTAAGTATATAGTGCCGATATACTACTTCCGATTTATAACTCGTTCATTCGTTTCACATATAATTGTCGTTGTGTATCGCATTTTTATACGGCGCTTGGGCTCATACCATTTCCTACTGCATGCATTAAGGTTTTTCATTTAAATATGTTAATGCTATACAGTCTTCATATACGAAAAGTGAAATTAAGTCACGGTGCGCGGCGGCTCGTGCATGTTTAAAATACATAATTATGTGTATCATTCGGATGTATAATTTACAATGTTTATTATTTTGTTTCATATTTTTTTATACTAAGTATTTCATCCTTATGCAACTCCTTGATGTTATCATTATGTGACTGTTATGATGATAACAAGTTTTTGTTTACGTGTTGCTTTATCGTTCACATAATTTTCTTACACGATAGTGCAGTAGACTAGATTTCCAGCCATTTGTTTTAAAATTTTACTATCTACATTTCTGTTTTTTTCGAATCATAAGTTGCGTGGATTAAGTTTTTATTTTCGTTATGGGTTTACATTACTTATAAATCTTTTCATCTATAAATGATTTAATTCCTACAGATATTTTTTAATAATTGTTGTGATTGCAAATTACAACAATTATTAAAAAATATCACAGATTGCACAACAATGGTTTATATAGAATTTAATTGTTACATATCAACATTCTTATTAGCTTTTTCCATTAACCGGTTTATCCATGGCTTTACATAGATATATCAAACACGATCGAAGATTGTTTGTCCCTGTTTGTGATAAAGTTTACTCTCACTCGCGACTGTCTTCTATGCATACCATATATCTGTTCTGTTTTCTTTTCTAAACAACTATGTTCTTCTTCTTAGTTTTTCTAATAAAACTCCTTGAAACACTGTAGTTGAATTCTAAAAAGGAAAAGGAATATCTTTTTTATTTGCCATTGGCATCCTATACCCAATTGGAATTCCATTTATATTTTCAGTGTTTCATAATATATTAAACAGTATAAAAAATGTTACATTAATTCACTACCATTTACTTTATGACCAAATTCTCTCACTTTTAATATTACAATTTATGGGCCACACCCTACACGTTTATACTTCTGCCTTATTTAAGATTTTTATACTATTCATAGTCTAAATAAATAAAATACGAATATTATATTTAGTGTACAAGTACATTTTTTCTCTTACTCTCTTTTTTACTTCTGTTTCTACTGTTTAATGTCCATACATCGAGAAAGGAAGTTAGTAAATTGGCAATTTAATTTGCATTACATTTATCCATCATTGGTCATAGATGGTTAAAAGGAAATCATATGTGAGTAATATATGTCACAAATGTAGTTGTCACTAGTGATAGTGGAGGAAGTTGATAATTCTTTACATATGAGTGAATAAAAAAATTTAGTATCATGCTCCAATAGTGTTGTGTTCATGTTTCTGTATTCATTTAGTCACAATCTGACTGAAATAATATTTTCTATATTATTATATATACATTAATAATTAAAATATTCACTTTACTAGAATTTAGTTTTTTTTTCTGAATCGTAAAGATTGAAGATTCCTGGAACAATTCTGTACTGAATAAAAAGAAAATTGAGTAGTTGCTATGCAGGCAATATTGAGAAGAGCCTTCTAAGCTTATTTACTTAGAATTTGATTGTTAGTATCTTATATTAAGGTTACACAATCCTTTGAGATTTTGTTGAGGTTTCTGCATATGAAATAAAGAAAGGTATAAATTAACTTACCACTGCTAAAGTAGAAATGATGTAAAGTAAGAAAGAAGAAGAAGTAAAATGGATTTAAGTATGTTAATGTAAGAAGTAAAATGGATTTATGTTAATGTTATTAGGGAAGAAATTGAATATGAAATAAAAGTTTGTTTGATGTCTAAAATATTTACGAATGTAAAAATTATAATAAGATACAGATTTATGATGGTAGATTATCCGTGTCAGGGCATGTGAAACAGATTTATGATGGTAGATTATCCATTTCAGGCCATGTGAAACCTAAAAACTTCAATTTTTTACCAAATTTCTTGCATAAAATTAATGTTAAATGGTATCTTTAGTTTCCAATTCTTACCTTAGGGTTTACTATTTGTAGATATGTAGGGAACTTGATCTCAGAATATAATCTTACATTTCGTCCTTAGTTCGAACTTTTATGTACTAAACATATTAAAGCGACCTTAAACCTACACAGATTTAATACAATGTTCTGAAACTATAGGAATTCTACTTTAATATTGATTCTTGGAACACAACAAATTTTACCAATAGGACATGTAACTTTAACCGATGAATAGTTAAAGTATAATAGCTCAAAAAGCGATAGTTTTTCTGTAATTTAAAATGGGCTACTAAAGATTTCCCCATTTTCACTTTATATTGAAGCTATTTTGTGTTTTAGCTTTTAGCTAGAAAATTAAAATAGATTCAGTGTTAATTAAGAATTAAATGAAAACTCATTTAGGCAGTGCCATATAAAACCGGTTAAAAATATAATTTCAACGATTAATAAAACAATTAATGAATTCTATAAGTGAGTAAATTATTAATTAAATTTCATTAATCCACATTTTTAAGTAGCCTTGAAACAATGAGTCGGATGTACCTCCTATTATTTTTATTTCTTGCACGGCTAATTACTATCGTCAAGAGCTACTCTACTTAACAATGACTTTCACGTTTCTTAGCATAAGCACGTTATAATAAGTAGTATTTCAAATAATCTTTTTGCAAGAATAATTTCAAATAGTTTTTTTTATATTATTTCCACACTACTCCAACTTTGAAGTTGAATGTCAAGGTAATATGCTTCTTAGATTTTAAATATTTGAAGACTGTTTTTGTCAATATGAGATAGTTAAAAAATTATTAAAATGATTGTCATTTGGATATATATACCAAATTTGGATATATATATAAAACAAATTTTAAGGAGTTGGCAATACCTTTAGATGAGTTAAATTCTAACACCTAATCATCAGTTGCTTGCTAATATATGGTAAGACTGTGGGGTATGGTAATTTTGGAAGGACAGAAAGATTTTAACTTTAAATGTAGCGTTATGAACATTTTCTTTCAAAGTACTAAAGATTTGTATTTCTTATGTATTTTACGACTACTCATTACACTATTTTCATGCCCATATGGTCTCTATATATAGAGTTTTCAAAATATTTATCTATTGATAAATTATAATAAATATATTCCTCCTGCAGAAAAGACTATTTTTTCTAACAATAATTATATATTGCAATTTTTTAATGATATTATTATGAATAAGATATCTTGTATATGTTTTATGTAATTTAATATATTATTTAAAGTATTATTATTATTATTGGGAAAATATATTTTAGTATTATTGTTATTATTCATAATTATTTAAAGTATTATTATTATTCATAAAAAAATTAAATATATTTTTATGTCAGTTGTTTTGATCATCTATACATACAAATAAAATTGAAACATCTATTTGAGATTTTGAAATAAATAACTGCTTTTAGGCTGGTTCGGTTCAAATTTTGTATCTATCTGCGTGTTCGGGATAAACCTGAAAGTGTTTAAACCACATAGCAAATTATGTTATACCTGTATACAGAGGATGGAACAGAGTTCAATCTGTACCATGTTTCACTAGGTATTTCAAAAGTTTCCTAAAAGAAGTAAAAAAGATTAAAAAATCTTCTCCACACGGATACCAGACAGTGCCAGGTTGTAGAATACAAATGGGGCAGACAACGGATTGTGGAGCGAAGCGCTATTTGGCCCGTGCCCCCCCGGTATTTAAACTAAACTAATAATTATTTGCGTATAATATAAGAATATAAAATAGCATATTTAAAAAATTGGAATTCCACACAGGTGAAGTTACAAGGCACCGCTGATATGAAACGAGAAAAAGAGCATTTAATAATGTGAAATTTAGCATGCAATTTGTTACTATATTGTTTACTAACCACTCCCCATACATTATTACTCTTACATTGTTTGAGCACTGCATTCTCTCTCACAGAGAGTAGTTTAGTATATTTGTAAGTTGTGTATTTATATTTTTACACTTTACCTAAAGATTATTGGACAACTAAAGCATTATTTAGAAATTTCCTTTTAATAAGGAAATTTATTTAAAATATCTTAATATAAAACACTGCAAAGTTTGCACGAGTCATTAAATATACTGAACGTCCTTGATGTAGTCATAACTTCTAAGTATTGAAGTTATGTTAACATTCTTCCTTTAGAGACAGACAAACGTACAGATATCTTGATATTTAACACTTTACAGGAAAACAGAAAGGTATATTTTTGTACTGTCATTAAGGATGTTTCCAAAGGAAAGATCAAAGGCTTACAAAACCTGAAAGAACGTTCCTTTGACTACGTTTTTATTTGATAGTGCTCAGTAGAACAAAGAAAACAATGAGTCTCTGAGCTCGGAAATCCTTGTACCTTTGAGTTATGCCACCGAAAAGTTTAAACCCTTGTTCTACAAAAAGTTAAGAAAAATTAATTGATTTGGAACTGGACAAATTGCTGGTTATTCATATTGAACTATAGATGGAAGGTATCTATTGTTTTTATTTATAATTGGAAAAGCACTTCCGGAGGTAATCTAAATTTCAATATAAATTTTTCGCTTGCTAGTATACAATAAAATGATTGCCGAGTTACTTCTATTTTATACTTGTCATGAGGAGTTTGAGCCAGCTGCCAAAAAATGAGTCTGCTTTTTCTTTTTTTTTTTTATCAAAAACGGAATTTACTTTAAATTTAGGTTTAAAACCCTAGTAAATGTCATTATGATGAAAGTCCTGTCAGGCTTTACGCTATGCCACTTGTTATAAAACTCTTGAGCTGAATTTATATATAAATATGTCTATTCACATATTTTGAATAAATGCATAAAATGCAGTTTAAGAATAGTTTTAAACTAATAAAAAATAACTTTCTTGATTACCCAGCGAAGTATCATAAAATATGTTTGTCTGTTTCCAAAAGGACGTTTTGTTTTTACTTGATTTGTGGAGGATTATCTGACATGGTGGAGGTAAATTTTGCTAATATTATTTTAATAAAAATTTCTTGGCTTTGTTATATTCATTTTCAAAAATTTCTTGAATTTGTTTTATGATGAGTTGGACTTTGTTAGAATATAGAAGTCAAATTCGTTCGTGTAGAATTTTTATAACACAACATTCTACAGTTGTACCCGTCTTTCACCCCAATGCATTGTATATCTGCATGCATTGTATATTTTTGCATATGCTGAAACACGAAACATGCATTTACACAAAATTATTAATATAAATGAAATGCTGATATTCTGTATTTAGTTCATATCGATAAAGACCAATTTCAAAATGTTGATATAGTTATAAATACAATAAATATTAGGAACTTTCGGGAAAAGATGGACGAATATAGTCTAATGAACATTTTTGTAGATCAGGTCGAGATACATAATTTGTTTTACATTGTTATTACGTATCTGTAATGATTTGCCTAACGTAGGCTAAGAAAGCAATTTGGTTGTTTTTCTCTGTTTTGTGTTGTAAATGTTTCTATATCTTACGGAATACTAAACTTCTAAGAATAGAACACGTGGAATACATGGACATAGGCTTTTTTTATTGTAGCTTTCTAACAGTAAAAGAATTTATGGAATTTATACAGTAGCTTTTGAGGTCACTTACGTATAGAAAAACAAAAATAGACTCACTTTGTCTCTCTATAATATTAGTATAGACTTGCTCTAATCCATCTCTTGATTTGTTTAGCAGCAGTGGTGTAATCTAGCGGTGCCCTAAGAAAGACACTAAGAAAGTTTTTTTTTGTTATTTTTTACAGAATTGAATATTTTCCAGAATGAAATCTGTTGGTAGTTCGTAATGTGCTCTATAACCGCAAAATTTAAATAAGAAGAGTAAGAATCTAATAGTGGTCGTTAGGTCCATGGTTCATACCTAATGAGCCGTTACGTAACAAATGAAAACATAAAAATTCTCTTACATTTATAATATTAGCGGAGAATTTAAATTCAATTATCAATTTATAATATTAGCGGAGATATAATTTATATAAACATTGATGGGAATTTTTCTTTATATGATTAATGCTATCATAGAACTCAATATTTCTCCGATTCTAAATATAAACTAATTGGAAATTTTTATATATATTTGTGTCACCCCTCCAATATATATTGCCGTTAGTAGAGTTTGTTTTTAATTCACGTATATGAATACACAATTTGTATCTAGGGAATATTTTTTGGATTTTAATTTTAAATTGGTATGCAATATAGCACATATTCTTATTTGTTTTGGCCCGAATTACTTTTCACATAACAAAAGAAACTAGGCTACACATACATCAATCACTGTTCCTTTAGCACATTATTACCATAGAAGTAATGACGTATTTTATATAAATAATATGGTCGTCAATGGTAGTGAAAAGAGGTCATCCTCCATACTGTATACCATAAAAGGCGGTGTCTGTAGACCATCACAACTAGTTTTTTAATTTGGTTAAACTGCATTCTGTAAACTGGCATCTTGTCTCTTTCCAACATTTTAGATGAGTGTATATTTTGTTACGGTTGCCACTTAGATGTTATTTAAGATTGAGAAGTTTTTAGTTTAGCAAAAGAATACATATTTTGTTACTAACTTAACACTTTTCAAAGCCATTGAATTGTGTTAGAGTTCATTTGAAAGAAATTTTTATTTATCCCTCTTAATATAATAAACGTGAAAGGGTTTTTATTTATCTAACATGATCCTATAAAGCCACCAAGAAACGAATTGCTACGAAATTTTGTATATGTATAATTTGCATGCACATGCAGCTTTATTAAACTTATGGGATACTAATATCACGAAGTGTTTTTTGAATGTTTGTATGTCAACTATGCATAGACAACTGGATAGAAATACACAAAAAAATTAAGTATAGGTATATTTCACAATTCGAATTGATATAGACTGACTGTTTTTAACCTGAGAAATAGCATCATAAATCCCTGAGGATGAAAATCTGTTTTTTTATTAAGAATTTAGTATTACAACATATTAAAAAATAGCACAATATGTGTATTATAAATGCCAAATTTTTAATTTCATTTGTATTATACAATATAGTCTATTGTTGCAAGTCTCATTGCGTTAGATACAAAATACAGTGCCTTAATCGAAAATTTTATAGACAACGTTGGTGAAAGCTGGTTTCTTAAATGATTTTAGCTATATGAGCAACTAAACTAAGAAAAAGATACATATAGATACAAATATGTATATGCTTTATAGCACACTATCTCCGATTATGTGCAAGCCTTCATGAGTACTGATATAAATATTATAAATGGATATGACAGTGGTTCACAATGGCCTATTGTTAACAACTATTATGTATACAATTAATGATGAAAGTGAAATAAATCTAGTGGAAGTAATATTTTGGATGTGCATGTGGGAAATGTGTAATAAATGTAGTAAAAAATGTAACTGGAATAAGTACGTAAGGAGAGTGTTATTAAAACACTTTTCGTTTACAAGGGAAATAAATAATAAATGTAGTAAAAAATGTAACTGGAATAAGTACGTAAGGAGAATGTTATTAAAACATGTTTCGTTTACAAGGGAAACAAATAATAAATATAGTAAAAAATGTAACTGGAATAAGTACGTAAGGAGAGTGTTACTAAAACAGGTTTCTTTTACAAGGGAAACAAATAATAAATGTGGAAAAAAATGTAACTGGAATAACTACGTAAGGAGAGTGTTATTAAAACGCGTTTCGTTTACAAGGGAAAGAAATAATAAATATAGTAAAAAATGTAACTGGAATAAATACGTAAGGAGAGTGTTATTAAAACACGTTTCGTTTACAAGGGAAACAAATAATAAATGTAGTAAAAAATGTAACTGGAATAGGTACGTAAGGAGAGTATTATCAAAACATGTTTCGTTTAAAAGGGAAACAAATAATTTATGATGATATTATACAATGGTCGAATTGCTCAAAGACGGTGATGTGAAACCTCTTAAGAAGAGATGCACGTAAGAATATGAAAAAAATTCTAGTGTTGACTTCGCTTGTTTCATTCAACAACATGACAAAATTCTTGTTTGGTCTATATTTCATTTAACTTTTGTTATGTTTTCTGATGAAATCATAGACTCGTTTTGTTATCTAGATTAGTTTAACTTGTTTGCATTTGTTTTAGCACTTTTATCTTGCTTTACTTAGATTTTTTAATGTTTTGCCTGTTACATGGTACTATATACAAATTATTTTCTTGGAAACTGTTTTGGTTCACAAATAACGTAAGTTTAATTTAATAAATGAATACATAATATGGTTCAAACAATGTTTGCATGGTTCTGGTAGCTCCAATTCTCAATAAAACATAAAATCGACAACTTTTTTTTGCCACACTTATTTTTATCACAATATGTGTTGCTGAATAAATTAATGTAAAGAAAATGTTGTATTATTGTGCAAAATAGGTATTACTTTTAAATGTAAGTGAATTCAATAAGAATGAATAAAGGTTAATAAACAATGAACGTAGCGAGCAGGCTTTTAGTAAAGAATGGAAAAATAAAGATGTGATATATATATATAGGTTGGAAGAAGAGAGCATTTGTCTTGTGAAGTGATTTTATGAATCTAGAAATACGTGTCTAGAAATATTTGTCAAACCAATAATCAGTGATAAGATATTTCCCTAGTTGCTCTACACATTTTTTTCTTAATGACAAGATGTCATTTTAATATCCCTTCAGTTGATTATACAGTTCTGAAGGTTGTCATTATATTAATAATGTATCTTGATGATCTCTCATTTATTTCTCATTATTTTCTATTAAGACAGTGAAAATGATTTCCTATGAGATTATTGCAACCTCTTTCTAGAAAAATGTTACAAGTGTTTTCCTGATTTCATAGACAGTGTGTCAATGAAATCAGACACATGTCTATGAAATCAGAAAAGTTCATCTATTTATGTGTTTAACCTACAGAGTTTCATTCTCCAGGAGTTATACTATTTCTAGAGTTGAAAATTAGCTTATATATTAATTGATATCATAGACTATGTCACATATCTTTAAGACTGTTTACCCTGTTACCAAAAACTCCCAAATAGCCAGTGCTTTTGCTGGTACATGGCCTTGGTGCCTTGATTACTTGGGTGTAAACATAAGGTTAAAAAAGTAAACAGAGAGTTAAATTTTGGGTAACAATTTAACTCTATTTATTTATCTACTTTCATGCATTTAATTGATACATATAGAGGACTTATTGTTACGAGAGCAACCTCTTACAGCCAACCATAACACCAGTCTAGCCCCATTCGATGAACTGCCGGGAATCGAACCCGGGTCCCCGCGGTGCGCCGCATCGTCAAAGGTTGTATGCCTTCTGATCAACCAGACACACCACGGCGACGACAATATTTACATTTAGCCTGTACTTTTTTGATTTAGGGTACCTTAATTTATGCTGTCTTGCATCTACTTTTTGCAGTAAAACAGGTGCACTAACAGTTTTTTACTTAAAAGAATTTATTATTAATTTTTTTATGAATATTAAGTGAAAATTTAAAGTTAATAATGATTATTCCTTACTTGTTGAAGAAATGGTTAAAAAGACAAATAACAAGTTTCTCTCTAAGTACTATTTTAAAATATTTATTAAAAAAGTTACTTTACTGATAGGTAGAGATGCAAGCGCAAGATGGCGAGCCGCCATCTTGCGTTTGCATCTTCGTTCCCCCTTCCCTTTCTATGTTAGTTGGCAAGCAAAACGAGTTGAGCACAGACACAGCCAAGAATAATTAAAAGGAAAATAAAAATTCTTTTTAACAAACACATTTCTAATATACTAATCAGAGTGAGAGTAAGAGATTTGAGTCAGAAGTAGATATGATGCAGAAGTGTACACTTGGTAGAATGAAGGTACTAGATCATGTGATCAATACCATTTGAATGGAACATTACCAAATAACTATTAGGTTTTTATACTGTTAGTACTACATGAAGGTTACTTATAATGCAATTAGACCTAGTTTTGGTCTCTTCATCTCTATTTAATTTTCTACACAAAATAATGTAAGTGGCATTTTTACTAAAATTGTGCCACTGTGTAAACAGCTGAGAGCTATTTACTTGAACTGGTTGTAAACAGTTTCTGAAGGTGTTTTTAAAAAAATTATTACATGAATTATGGTAGTAGTCTTGGGTCAGGAGGGGATGATTACAAAAGAGATGTTACATATTCCTTGAATGGTGCAACAGTCCAGAGTGAACCCTAATCTTCTCCAGTATCTTCTGTTATTACCTGTTATTGGTAGATGTATTCCTGTTCTATAATTTAATGATATCAAGACCGTTTTTTAGATTGTCAAATTATTTCAGCCTGGATCTGTGTTTGGTCGTGTTCTGTATAGCTTGGTTATAACTAGACTTTGCACATCTGTATTCCTTTTATTTTAATAAATGGCTGGCACGTTTATATATATATATATATGTATAAATATATATATATATATATATATATATATATATTATATATATATAAAAAAATATTCCTCTTTATATTTTACAGATATAACGAAAAATGTAAAAAAAGGACTCATAGACAAAACCGTCTTTAGAAATTTGTTGCTTTGCATTCACATTGATTAATTTCTTTAAAGTAGATTAAATTGTATTGAATGCAGAATCCGGGTTAAACTTATAATTTGCCACAAAATAAAAAGGGTATCTGAATATAATAATGTTATGAGTAATTAGGAAGGTATTTTTAAAAATTTTTACATATTTAATTTGTAAAAATTAAACAAAATTTTATTGATTTTACTTTGAAGGTGGAGAAAACTTTATTTTTATAATTTTTTTAGTTGACAACAAAATAAAGAAGGGAATCACAGATTGGGTTGGATATATTATCGATAATACAATAAAGTAGTCTTTAATCAATTTTAAAAAACTATCCCAAAAGGTGAAGATCCCTCAAAATAATATATTCTCATGATTCTGAAAAAATAAGAACTTAAAGTAAAAAAATTGCTATGTTTACAGGAATTATGAAAATGTTCATTCGGGCAATTTGTGTCGCAAGTTAAAGCAATTTGTTTCCAGTAAAACATTCATATATATCTATTAACTTATAATTTCATATATTTCCTTCATCAATGCCAGTTCCGTAAGACATTTCCCCCCTAAGTATTGCCATTGGGCTCTGAAAGTTTTGATATTTTTGGACCCGGGATCAATTTTATAGTGAACTGCTTCTACGGACATCAACACAACATGGCACCAACACTTTCACAGCAGTATTGATCTACATTAGGACAGATTTTGTGATTCTTGGTACGCAGGGGTTAGAAGTTCTCGTATAACTTCATTTAAAGATTATCATGGATAAATTAAGCGCTTCAAAAATGAACATCCCCAAAATTTAATTTACTTTTTATACTAAAGAATTGAAGCATTCATCGTTCTTCTAGACAAAGCTGCCTGCATACCTCTCCAATAATTCAATTTTTAAATACTCCCAATAAGTAAATTTTTAAATTCTTTATATATAATTATATATGGATAATAATTTCAACAATACCTTTAAGTATCGGTGGTTTATCTATGAAGGGTTTCAAGTTGCTTATGGTGAAAGCATGATGAAATGTACATTGGGACTATGCATTCTAGACACAAATTCCTGGTGTAATTTTGTGGTACAATATTTCCCAAATAGCTTCACATATGTGTTGATATTATCAGGATTTTCAGAAAAATAATCACAAAACAAATTGTTATTGCGATACCTATTTCTTTTGACTTAACACAAATTTTACCATTACAAATATAATAAACTTGACAAAAGAATGAAGACTGGGATTACCGGATTGAATAAGATACTTGGTCTGAGCATTCCGTCCATGCATCCTGTTCCAGTTGCTTATAACACCTCAACTTTCTCATATTTACAAATTTCATCGTAAAATATGTATATCCTTGAAAATGTGTACTTTAATTACAAAAAAAAATCAAATTTTTCAACCTGTTGAAGTGACTTACCCCCTCCCTCACCAATAAACAATCTTGAAATTAAAAAGCCATAAAACAAATAATTTTCCCAATTTATATTAGACAATTATCAGAAAATGCTCTTATTACATCGTTTATGATTATTATCATTTAAGTAACTAATTAAAATTGGTGTTACGACCGTAAATTGATTTTTAATTTAACATTTGTTTACAACTTGTAATACCGTTATGTTGCTTTATAACTATTTTTAAGTTGCAATACCAGTACATATGTTTTATTGCTTTATTTTCCGAAAGTATGCGTTTTGTAACCAGTTATTCGTTATCAACATTGTGGCAGTTGGTTGCAACTTGACGTTTGACCGGTCCTCGTGATAAAACAGAAAGCGCAAGCGATTGAACGCTGCACCGATAGGTGGCGCCCAAATGTTTAATTTTATATATCTTTATATTTATTATTGCTTTAAGATGTTAATTTTTCAATTTATTCTTTGTTATTGGTATAAATTGTGGTTTTCGGTCAAACAATGGGGATTTTTAATTTTTTCAAGTTCCTTCCGTTTCCTTACAGATTAGCAGATTCGCAGAACTTATTATTTAAATGTACTTCAACTAACCTTGTTGAGAATTTCGTTGAAAATATATTATAATTATATATAGCAATCAAAAGAAATAATTTTTCTATTTATTTTGTTCAGTTTTTGGTTTTTAGAATTCCGTATTTAAAAAGGAAACAAAGGGAACTTTAATAGGATCGTGCAACAGAGGTCGCTTGAAAACCTGCAAGCACCTTTTGTTACACGATTGTCATAATCGGTGGATCATTTTATCGACAGAAAATAGTAAACGTCATTAAATGTAAACAGATTATGTTATGAGTGACCACGAGACGATTTGAAAAATTAAATACTATATTATTTTTATGAATAATTAATATGCTTTTGTACAACACACTGCACCATATTCAGATATTATAAATGATTTTGATCGATTGCATTATGTACGCTATGGGCACTTCACACGAAATAATGACAGCAGCGTAATCAAAAGTTTACGTAATTATCACCAGCTCGCACTGATACCCTTTTCCGCGGTACCTATAGGATTACTCACATATCCGTGTTTCTGTCTGTTATAGCCGTTTTTCTCTGTAATCGTTTGACGTAGGAAGTTATAAAATATGGACTGATAATGAAGTTTATTCACCCGCACAATTCGTTTATAGTAAGAAAGACAAAGGTTTAAATTGTTAATTTTTTTCAGAATTGTGTAGTGTGATAATGGCAATGTCCACTAAAAACATGTGTCTTCGACACTGTTAAAGCTCTATATTATGGAATTTGGTTGTTTGGACTTGATTGGATTATTAAAAGTTTATTGGAAAACTACACTTAGCGATTTTGACCGTTGCAAAAAACATTTTTGTTATTTCTGTGAAATATATACTGGGCAACATAGTTACATAGTGACAAATATTAATATTTATAAACGGTTCAGTAGAAATACCTTAAACTTGTAAATTTAAATATTTAAATTTTAGAAGCGTCTAGGGAAGCTTTGTAACGGTAGTCCTACTTTTTTTATTGCTGTTATGCATGTTGACCATTTTACATAAAAGATAATATCCAAGGATCAAGATCTTGGAACTGAGAACAACATATTCAGCAGCAAAAATAGACATATAGTGTATGAAGTCAACCATTTTATGACCAATAGCTTTGTAATTTTAGAAAGAGGTAGAAATATGTCGTTATCACGTTTTATAAATCCTCCTCCGATATCTATATATCAGACAGTATGGTTACTTTCTATTTCCTACCGATTTCCTCTTACGTATACTAGGTTTCCATTTCTTGCAACTCGGAATAGACATTGTACTTGTGAAAGTTATTTTCCAGCTATTAAAAGGAAAACTCCTGTGCCCTGTGTTATTAAATAAACCTTCATATCTGACAATTTCCTTCGTTCACGTAAACATCTTTTTGCTGTACCACACTCTAGGGCCGTATTATATCGGAACTGTTTAGTTTTTTGACTTATTCTCAAATCAATTTTTATTAGCCTTAACACACACAAAATATGTTTAGGTAAAATGACTGTTAGACAGAGCGCTTTTATGTTGTGCTCGTATCAGAAAGAGAAAGACACACCCTATTGTTACGGCATGGGTGTAGATCGTTAGCACAAATAATTCTTTCAACTCTTGAATACCAGTGCGTAAGACGGCAGCTATGGTCAACTCGTCCAGGTTTTTTTCATAACTACTGAACGGAGTTATGAAAAGAACAAGGTTTTTAGAAGTCTACGCAAAGGTTATAACAAAAACGATAACCATGACTTTAGATATAGTTTTTAAGATTTTCACGGTAAAATACACGTACCCTCTTCTTAATTATATTAAATGTTGTTATATATTTATTGCGCTACCATGTTAGTGATAATTTATGATACATAGCTGCAATTCAAACGAGGTACGGAACCGTTGGCGCGTGAACCGGACTCGCAATTGGGCGATTTTGTTAGGATGTAACGTATCTATTTGATTAAACAACGTCATTGCTATACAATTTGTCTTTTGTAGACAAATTAATATTTGACAACTTTGAATTAAACTTCTTTTGTAGCATTTATATTTTTCAACCTTTAGTTTATTTTTTTCCCAATTTCTCGTTAACGGTTGATCTACGTGATCAACCGATACATGGAAATATGTATCGGTAAACTTTCTGTACTGTGCTAGTTAATTGTAATAAAGTACGCTTACTTTTTTGTTAAAATTAACTGGTCTATATTCAGTTCTGGCAGTGCGCTGTTCGCTGGTCCATTGGTCAATATCTTCCATATCGGAATAGTGTCGCTTGAAAGTGTTTGTTTAGATTTATTTTTCTGTCGCAACAAAACTGCATTGAAGTTCCGCAGAATTCGAATATCCTTCGAATGAGTCGCTCACGATTCCGATAATAAGTTGGTAATGATAATTTTTTCTTTTGAAACGATTCGCGGATCGGCTGTTGGGTTTTTTCGCCGCAATCGATTCGAGGAACTGGCGGTGTTTGCAAATAATGCTTTCTTCGTATCTCGCACCTCGCTCGGCTGTGCTTTTCACTGGGCGCATCTTGTCACATTGTTTGACGGTCTGTTTAGTACGTTTAGTGTGATATGCGAGAGATTTTCGAAGACTGCAATGTGCGAAATGTCAAATGTTCTTGTTTATTAATTTGTGTCGCGTATTTGTTTAGCGTTGAGAGTTGCCACTGTTTCGTAGCAGTTATAGCGAGGTAATAGAATGGAATAGTGGGTCTGTGTCGAACGACGGCACATAGCCAGTTTAACCGTTTTAGTATCATGGTTTTTCACTCGTATATACTTAAAAATGCCAAAGAAATCTTTTGTTTTTGATGTAATTTATCCATGTCTCGAAAAGAACTGTATCTCTTCCAAAATTATGCAATTTTAATATTTTCTTCGGTGTTTTCTTAATAAAAACTTATACAAGGATAATAAAACACGAAGAAAATTATGGAAATATATATTGTGTACAAAAATTATAACAAAAACTGAAATCAAGGCCACATCGTCATTTTCGCAGTCCGGTACATTCTCCGTATCAGCAAAATAATTGCTATCGTCACTATTATCACTATCACTTAAAATTCATTACGCCAAATTGTGAGCGCACCACAATGTCACTCCCACTATCACTTTCTTCACAACATGAAAAACGATCATTTTCACTCGAATTATTTTCGTATTCCGGCATTATGGGTTAAAAATGTTCTTTTCCTGAATTCTTTTTATATTGTAATTAATAATAATATTATAATTTGAACTTTATGTAACACGTAGAAAGATAAACAATTAGCGATGCGTGCGAATGCTACCGCGCGCTAAACAGCAACGATTTCGCGAGCGCCATTGCGCTCGTGGCAATTATAATTTAGTTAGTACGCGCAAGAGCGCGATGGCGTTCGTTGGCACTCTAACGGTTAAGCTTTTTTGAGCCAGTAGATTAAGATATTGTGTGGACTGAAACAATAATATTTTTTAATACTTAAAAGATTCCAATTTTGAAAATATAACATAAAATGTGCACACTACAAGGATTCCATAATCACATAAATGTATGGAAAACATTAAGCATTTCATAGTAATGTATAATGTGAATGTGCCTTAATTATTGCAGATGGCGCCAAATAATTTTTTTTATAATTTTTTTTTCCAATTAATGTCATTAATTTTACACTTTCAAATAAACTTTTCATGAAAGCAGAGCTCTTTTGTAACAAAATGACAGCCAATTCAAATTATGAAGAGATTGCTTTTGCGCCACCTTCTATTTGTATTAAACTATATATATATATATATATATATATATATATATATATATATACATATATATATATACATATATATATACATATATATATACATATATATATATATACATATATATATACATATATATATACATATATATATATATACATATATATATACATATATATATATACATATATATATATATATATACGTATATATATATACGTATATATATACGTATATATATACGTATATATATATACGTATATATATATATATATATATACGTATATATATATACGTATATATATATGTATATATATATATATATATATATATATATATATATTTATGTATTGATTTATTTCGCTATGTAAGTATATTGCCTAATATATTTTTCACATGCGTAAGATAATCTACCTAACAATATGAAAAAAATAGTTCATGTAATTCTGTAAAATCTTTCTGTCAATCGTCTTTCTGTAAAATTTCATCGTAATCAATCTTAAACGGAAAGAGGTATTAATGCTATGATCTTAAACGGAAAGAGCTATGACATTTGGAATGAACGTGACGAAATTATAAAGGTTCTGTTTTAGCCATTCGACTGCGAATTCTTAACAAGGTGTTTAATTTATTTAAGTAAATATTTTTATAAATTCGAATCATTGTTTGTAATTTGGGGATATGTTTTAAATTTAGAATTAGTAATATGTACATTTATTTAGTTATCATATTTTATTAACTTTTATTTATTTAGTCGACATATATATAGTAGTGAGGCAATGCCGGCCGGCGAGCGCCATCTAGCGCGATCGATCATCGTTTCGACGATAACTTTCGTTTACGTCGCTGTGTGTAGGCGCGAGATGTCGCCGCGTGCTACCGGTTGTGTTATCTATATAAACCATCGGACCACTGATACGAGATTCTAAAAGGTGTTGAACGTCTTGAAAGTTGAATATAATAAATTAAATGAAAATGAATTGTTGGCGCGAATATTTGTTAGCTAGACATTTGCTTTTGTTATCTAGACATTTGCTTTTAGAAACAGGTATCGATATTTATCTCTTCAAATTTTAGAAGGCATTAATTAGTTCTAGCATTTTTATGTCAACAAAATCTGTGTACCAAGGATTATTTAGACTTCTTCTAGTGAAATGTTTTTGGAGTCTACTATTTGATTTTATAGACCTACATATTAATTACTATATGTAGGTTTATAAAATATCGTTGAAAATATTTTTGGAAAATCTTTGTAGAGTACAGATATTGGATTATATTTTTGTACCGTTTATTATATGTTTTACCTTGTTGTGGCTAACAGACGAACGAACGGTAAAGTAAAATAAATAAACTTCACCAGTTCTCTAAGTTTTGGTAATTAAAAAATTACATCACATAATAGTCTTCAATTTTTGTGTCGCAACATACAATTGAGTTCTTTGAGTTATTTTACCGGAAAAAGGGAACCTTTAGAAGATCATTCACGTATCCGTCCGGGTTCCGGAAGGATTCTGTAACTGTTTTTTAGGATAGTGTTTAATGTATTTCTTCAGCTATTGACGAAAATTTCCACCAAAAGAATTTCTCTCGAATTCCATCCCTCCTGCCCCATTAGCGTAAATTAGGGGGAAAATGTCACAGGAGTTTTCTAAATTTTATCGGAAAATTATAACGTTAAATTCGCTATAGTTTTATGAATTGTGAAAAATGTGTTGGGCTATAATACTTGCAAGATGAAAAATATTATTAATATTCATAAATCGTTAAATAGGAATACTAAGTATCATTGAAGGTTTATATGGGGCTTAAGAGAGCACGTAACTTTATTAGTGCGATTCATTTATCTGGTACTGGGTCTGACTCCACTTACGAAATCTCGCTCTCTCCTCCTGTGGCACGGTTCTCCTCTTATATATTGCCCCAAACAGTACCAATTAATCTGTATTTAACATGGTGCGACCACTTGACTAACGTAGTTTTCCTCGTGTCCATCTGTATGTAACAACCATTTCAATCGGAGGCAATTTGGTCGATAAATGTCTTCTATGTATCGCTATAAAATTAAATACTGGAATTAGGAAAAAAAAAATTAGGGGTGGCACTAAAAATCCAGTGCACATAGGCTGGGGGTATCGTTAAATAGGTCCTAAAAATGATATAGAGGTTCCAAAATAATTTTTGAAGTGAAACTTCTTTACGCACGCATGACTTGGGGAGTTTTTTCATTTTCGATTATGTGCTTAATGAACGTAGGTCGAAAATGTCATAAGTCAAGTTACATGTTTATGATGGGGGGAAAATATGATTTTCGTTAAATCGAAATCGCTTATTCGTAGCAAAAAGCATTAATGTTTTCTCCTTATCGATTATGTCCGTAATGAACTTAAGTAGCAAAATTTTCGTAGCTCTCGTTAATTTTTTGGTCTACAAGAGTTGTAATAAAATATTTGCGATCCATTGATCGCCTATTTCTAAGCGAAAAGTGTTATTATTTTCTCCGTAATGAACTTAAGTAGCAAAATTGTCGTGGCTTACGTTAATTTTTTTTTATCTATAAGAGGGGCAATAAAATGTTTGCGATACGTAGATCGCCTATTTCTAAGCGAAAAGTGTTATTATTTTCTCCGTAATGAACATAAGTAGAAAAATTGTCGTAGCTTACGTTAATTTTTTTATCTATAAGAGGGGTAATAAAATGTTTGCGATACGTAGATCGCCTATTTCTAAGCGAAAAGTGTTATTATTTTCTCCGTAATGAACTTAAGTTGCAAAATTGTCGTAGCTCACGTTAAATTGTTTGTCTGTAAGAGGGCTAATAAAATGGTTGCAATATATAGATTACCTATTTCAAAGCGAAAAGTGTTATTATTTTCTCCTTAATGAACGTAAGTCGAGAATGCCGAAATAGCTCAAGTTACGTGTTTTCGTGTCTAAGGGAACAATAGAATGTTCGTCAAACGTACATCGTCTATTTGTAAGCGAGAAATATTATTGTTTTCCCTTTAATGATTATGTCATTAACGAATGTAAGTCGAGGATATCGTACGTCAAGTTGCGTTTTTGTGGCTAAGGGAACAGTAATTTTACTGGTAAAAAGTACGTCGTCTATTCGTAAGCGGAAATTATTATTATTTTTACAATTATGTTCTTAATGAACGTGAGTCGAGAATGTCGTATCTCAAGTTACGATTTTGTGACTAAGGGGGCAATAAAATACTAGTAAAAAGTAGGTCGTCTATTTGTAAGCGGAAATTATTATTGTTTTAACAATTATGTTCTTGTCATGTCTAGAATGTTGTACCCTCAAGTTACGATTTTGTGACTAAGGGGACAATAAAATATTGGTAAAACGTAGGTCACCTAAGCGGTAAGCGGAAAGTATTATTGTTTTAACGATTACGTCCTAAATGGCCGTAAGTCGAGGTTATCGTACCTCAAGTTACGTTTTTTGGTTAATGGGATAATAAAATATTGGTAAAACGTAGGTCACCTATACGTAAGCGGAAATTATTAACTGTTTTAACGATTATGTTCTAAATGAACGTATGTCGAGGACGCCATAACTCAAATTTCGTTTTTGTGTAACGAACAAGTCAAATAAAGTCTTCGTAAAACGTAAGTCGTGAAATGTATTATTGTTTTTAGAATAGCGTCCTTCCGTCTGTCTGTCAAAGCGGCTCAGAAACGGCTTCAGCCGTTCAAGTTGTATTTTTAATATATGAAATATACTCGTGTTTATAATATATATAATAATATCAAGTTGTAATTATGTTATACTGAGGACTATAGCCTTACATTGCTTTAAACATGTCAAGTTTATTTGTTTACGCAACAAAAAGATACAGCCCTTTAGAGCACATTTTTTTGTTATTTCTTTTGTCATCAAAACCTATAGGGTACTTCTGGTCTACTTACAATCTTGAAAGTTGGCGTAATTGAGGTCTTATAGCAAAAGTAATGAGAAAAACCCAGAAATAAATTATTTCTAATTCTATGTGGAACATTTTATTTAATATGCGGCATGTGAAAGATACAGTAGGCAAAATATTTGTTATAATATAAAAACAATAACACATATTCACAGTCGATATCATTTGAAAGGGCTTGTTATGGAGAATGCGAAACTAATTTAAAATTATGTCCTTAATGAACGTCGAAGATGTTGTACATTAAGTTATATTTTGGAGTCCCTAAAGGGACAGTAAAATCGTTATAAAACCTAAGTCGCCTGTTCGTAAGTGAAAACTTTTAGTCTTCTCTTTAACGATTATGCCCTTAACGAACTTAGTCGATGATGTCGTACTTCAAGTTACGTATTTGTGTCTATAAGGGGACAGTAAAATCTTCATTAAACGTAGGCCGCCAATTTGTAAGCGAAAAGTATATTCTTTTCTCTTTAACGAGTATGCCCTTAACGAACTTAGTCGACGATGCCCTTTAAGTTATATATTTGTGTCTCTAAGGGGACAGTAAAATCTTTTTAAAACGTAGGTCGTCTGTTTGTAAGCGAAAATTATATTGTTTTACCTTTAACGATTATGCCCTTAATGAACTTAGTCGAGCATGTCGTACTTCTAGTTACATATTTGTGTCTCTAAGGGGATAGTAAAATCTTCATTAAATGTAGGTCGCCTATTTGTAAGTAAACATTATATTGTTTTACCTTTAACGATTATGTCCTTAATGAACTTAGTCGAGGATGTCGTACTTCTAGTTACATATTTGTGTCTCTAAGGGGACAG
This sequence comes from Druceiella hillmani, assembly GCA_039881145.1. Classification (NCBI taxonomy): domain Eukaryota; kingdom Metazoa; phylum Arthropoda; class Insecta; order Lepidoptera; family Hepialidae; genus Druceiella; species Druceiella hillmani. Next base: position 51,873,759 of record JAYKKI010000004.1, read on the forward strand.
TAAAATCTTCATTAAATGTAGGTCGCCTATTTGTAAGTAAACATTATATTGTTTTACCTTTAATGATTATGCTCTTAATGAACTTAGTCGAGGATGTCGTACTTCTAGTTACATATTTGTGTCTCTAAAGCAGAGGTTCCTAAACTTATTTTGCATACCGCCCACTTGAGAATCAATCATTTCCTAGAGTCCCCCAGAATTTTTAATTTTTCGACAAATATTAGGAGTATATACTTTTTCGCCATTTTTCGTATCAATTAACGACGCCTTAGGCCACTTCAGCACCCCAAAATTTTCTCTGAGATGTTTAATGCCGCCCGGTAAACCTTCAGCGTCCACAAGGAGGCGCTATCGTCCACTTTTCAGCACAAGTAAAGGAAAAGAATCTGAAATCCGTTAATTTGTAGTTGTATCACATAAAAACCATATCTTTTTTAAATTTGCTCCTGTGAAATATGTATTAGGCAATATATTTTCGTCCTAAAGAAAGAAAATTTTGTAAATAGTTTAATAGGAATTTTATGTACCACGAAATGTTTATAATTTCTAAATGTGTACGGAATTCTCGTAGTGCAATTTTAACTCGTGCTTGACAGATTTTTATATATAAATTCGTTCAATAAATATGTTTTTTGTTAGTTTTATTATAATATTAATCGCCCTATTTGTTGTGTACAATACAATTATCAAATGCAAGTGACCGAAAAGTTGGGGGATAAATACACTATAAAGTACTTCAAAGGCTTTCCTCAAAAGATCTTGCGAGGAAAAAATATGTTACTGGAATTTTAGAATTGCGTTTGGAAAGACCTCACAATGGTAGCACACACTTGATGGTATCTGTCAGAAAATCATTTTTACATTTTGAGTTCCAATGTGTGGTGGTATTTAAAAAACAAAATTGAAGTTTTTTTATCTTTAAGTGTTCATGTAATTCAACTACACCTTTCTGTGGCTAATTTACCACACTAGTCGTTAAATTCAAAGAGCTGTGACATACGAACTGACAAACAAAAGTATATGAGGAAATTGTAAGGGCTCCTTTATTGTAACTAGCCTGCGTTACCCTAAAGATAACTACGAGGGGCGGCTGAAAAGTTTTGAGCCTAAGGTATTAAAAATGCTAATAGAAATGTGTAAAAAAATATTAAAATATTTTTCAATGTAATCTCCCTCTATTTCAATACACTTCTTACATTTATTTAAAAAGGCTTTTAACCTGGTGAAAAAATATTCGCCCTTTTTGTCTTCAAAATGTTCGTTTGCGACCGTACCTATTCATTTTTTGGTCACTGGAAAATCTCCGTCCTAGGATGTATTTTTTGAAATTTGAAAAGAGGAAATAATCGCTAGGGGCCAGGTCTGGACTGTAGGACGAGTGTTCGATTTCTTCAAATCCTGTCTCAGCGAGGGCACGCCTTGCAACTCGGGCAGTGTGGACGGGCGCATTGTCTTGCAAAAACAGGACCCTTTTCGCCAGTTTACATCTCCTTTTCTCGACAACCAATTGACGCACTTTTGTCAACAATGCGGCGTAATAGTTTCCGTTCATTGTAGTATTTTTAGGAAGGTAGTCGATGAATAAAATTCCTTCACAATCCCAAAAAACCGTGGCCATGGATGCCGATCTTTCCACTTTGAACTTCCGTGGATTTTTCTCCCTTTTCTATCCACTGCATTGACTCCTGTTTGATTATACTGTCGAATACATGTTTCATAAACAGTGACAAGACGAGAAAAACATCGACAGGATTACCGCCACAGATGTCTAAAAACTCCTGCGAAGTTCTGACTCGATGCTGCTTGTCCAGCGGCGTGAGCATTTTCGACATCCATCGCGCGCACACCTTTTTCATGTGCAAATGATTATGCAAAGTGTCGCCGATTCGTTCCTTGCTAATGCCCATGGCTTCAGCTATCTGCCACAGCTTGATTCGCCGATTCGAGAACAAGTTTTTTCACTTTTTCAATGTTTTCTTCGGTAACGGCGGTGTTTGGGCGTCCCGACCTGGGATCATCTTCGAGCGACTCCCTGCTGTGTTTGAACTCTCTGCTCCAATGTTTTACAGTCGCAAATGGAGGTGCAGACTTCCCATAAACTGCTGACATCTCTTTAAATATTTCCGTCGGCATATTTTCTTCTTTGTAAGGAATTTTATGACTGTCTGTACTCAATTTCGTGCAAAGTGCGGATGACTCGGACATGGTGACGTTTATGGTTCCGTTACTAAAAGCGTAATAATGCTAATGACATGAAATTATATTTCTTCATTTATATTTCTTAGGATACCCGTAATTAGTGATGTACTGCGCGAGTCGTTAGTAACACTTAAAGGTACTCAAAACTTTTCAGCCGCCCCTCGTATATTTTATTCTTATAATTGAGAATCCGTACCATTAAATGTACAAAACATTTAATAGAACTATTAAGGAAGTAAGGAAAGATGAAATAAGGAGTTTAAATTAAATTGGTAGATTATGGAAATATTAAATATGTAGTTTAAATTAAATAGTTAGATTAAGGAAGAATAAATAGAAAGATTAAGGAAGAAATAAGGAGTTTAAATTAAGTTGGTAGATTAAGGAAGTATGATAATATTAAATATGTAGTTTTAATTAAATAGTTAGATTAAGGAAGAATAAATAGAAAGATTAAGGAAGAAATAAGGAGTTTAAATTAAATTGGTAGATTAAGGAAGTAGTTTAAATTAAATAGCTAGATTAAGGAAGAATAAATAGAGAGATTAAGGAATAAGGAGTTTAAATTATGTTGGTAGATTAAGGAAGTAAGGAAATATTAAATAAGTAGTTTAAATTAAATAGCTAGATTAAGGAAGAATAAATAGAAAGCTTAAGGAAGAAAGAAGGAGTTTAAATTAAGTTAGTAGATTAAGGAAGTAAGGAAATATTAAGTAAGTAGTTTAAATTAAATAGCTAGATTAAGGAAGAAATAAGGAGTTTAAATTAAGTTGATAGGTTAAGGAAGTAAGGAAATGTTAAATAAGTAGTTTAAATTAAATAGGAAGTAAGGAAATAAGGAAGTAAGGAAATATTAAATAAGTAGTTTAAATTAAGGAAGAATAAATAGAGAGATTAAGGAAAGAAGGACTTTTTATTAAATAAAATATTAAAAAGAATTTGGAAAAGTTTATGGAAATGCCAAACAAGTAGCGCTGCGAGTGGCCTTTAATAAATCTCGTATTCGGCTTTCATTGATATTTCTTATTCAAAACTTTTTGACCCAAAGTATAACGGTATATCGTTTTGCGCGATATTTTATGTCCTTAATCTGTTTGTCGAAGTCGTTTAATCTGCCAGTCGTTAATGATTACAAGGAAAATGACTCTCCATCGTTGTTGTACTTTATTACACAAATGCATAACGGATTCTTCGAAGGCTTTTGTTATTGACCGAGACTCTCTTGTTAATAAGATTACTTCAGCGTTCATGCTTTAGAATCTATAAATATAGATCTGTACCGACAATTGAGTAACTTCCATCATTTAATCTTTTAGATCTTCTGAACGGTTCGACAGAATTCAGTCAGATTCGTCAAGGATGTTTAGGATACTAATATAATACCTACTATCATATAGAAACTTTCAGGTAATTTTTCAAAAATGTCATCCTCAATTTTAACTAATATTATAAGTGACAAAGTGTATTTGCTTGCCAGTTTGTTTGGTACCTAAAACATAATAGCAACTACTTGAACCAATATTTACCAAACAAGGCAGATAGGCCGTGTTACGATTCAATGTATAGAGTCAGAAGTAACTGTTCTATTTATCTTCGAAAATCAAGCAGTCTCTAAGGGTATAATCGAAAACTTTTTTTTTCACTGTCGATGGCGCTATAAATATTTAATTTTTGTGTTGTTTTCTACTTTGCTGTCAATTATAAGAGTTATAAAGTCTTCCCCTATATGGATGTTGTATCCCATAATAAAAAAGTTTATTAAAATTTGTATTAATGTAGAGCGAATTAAACCAGGTCATGGGCAAGGTAATAATAAAACCAATGTCTGTTATACACTAGATGTCTACTGGGATATATATCGTCTTTGATTCTGGCTAAATTTTGCGGAATTCGACGGACGTCTATGATAAGTTTCTATAAACCGTAGATACATACATAGAATGAATCGCAAAACCTACCCACATAAAGGCGAAGGCGTGTTTCAAAAGCCATAAATTAGAGAAAAACGGGGTTATATTTTATGATCAAGCTGTTTCGTGGGATGTAATTCATTGACTAGTATTTGTGGTTAATAGGCTACTTAGCCGATCTACTCCAAAATTTATGAGACAAATTAAAAAGGGGAAAGACGGCAAATTCCGGCCTGTGCTATTTTATATTGCCCTTATAAGATGTGTATTTATTAACTATTAAAGGTTATATTACTTAAACGTGGCTGAAAATTTAATTTCATGAAATGTTTTAAATTGAATTAGTATTTTTTTGTTTGAAAATATTCGTGAATGTTTGGGTCTCTTAGCAAATTTTAAAATTTTAAAACTCAGCATCCCGAAGTAAAGCCTAAATCTGTTATAATGTATATTTTTTTTGGCTGCTGCAAGATCGATCTTTGTTACTTTAAAAATTACTGAATTGGTTTTGATAAAACCTGTTCCACAATAATGTGTAAAATCTCAGGAATACTAGGGGATTAAGTATTTTTCGAGTAATTTAATTTACGTCTTCTAAAATTTAGACTAAAGTATTTTTGAGTGTTAACTATATTGAGCTAATTATGGATTAATATCGACGCTATGCCAACATGCATGCGATCGTACAGAAACTTAAGTGATATTACGAATGTCCCGTTTTTTCTAGTTTTATATTTCTAAAATGAAAATAACAAAAAAATATTTAGGGGTAAGAGACTATAACTCTGGAAACCTAACACCTGGAAAACCGCTTAAGACTCTGAAATTACTTATAAAAATGCTGTCAGATGGCAGGGATAAATGTTTTTTTTATTGGACATACACTTAGAGATCTTATAAATGTTCCGTTTTTTCTACTTTTATATTTGTAAAATCAAAATAACAAAAAAATGGTTAGGGGGGCGAGACTATAACTCTGGTAACCTAACACCTGGAAAACCGTTTAAGGCTCTGAAATTACTTCTAAAAATACTGTGAGATGGTAGGAACAAATTGTTTTTTTAAAGGCTGTTGTTTGTAAATATAAGAAGTTCATTAGTGAAATAAATCAAGTTTGAACAATGTGACGGTTCGTTTTCGCTACATATCTCACTTCGGAAGGAACTATTGTATATAAAAGACACAGATAAAATGTTGTCACGCCTCTGTTATTTCATATAAAAGATGATGGTTTTCTACAAAAATATAAAATTCGCATTCGCCCGTGATATGGTGAATTGTTGTGACCAGTTGCTTGGGTGACGATATTCAGGTCGTATACGACGATCTCGAGACATAAATCGCCAGTGGCCCTTCAACCCAGCTTAACAAATTCTTTCTGTAAAATGTCTTTAAAATCATATGAAACAAATACGCATTCTTTTAGGATGTCTGATCTGGTGATTTCCACTTTGTTTTAGTCTCGTATTCAGAACACCACGTTTCGTTGCTAAAAATGATCGTCTCAATAAGTTTTGAAAATTTAAGAGCGCATTTAATGTGATCACACTTTTTGTGTGATCACATCTTTGTTCTACGCTCAATTTGTGGGGAATATATAAAGCTTACTTATTATATTTTCAGATCTATTTCATCTTGAATTGATCTCGCTAGAAAATTTATTTATTTTTCGTGAGGCGTTATTTTTTAGGGCAAACTGATAAGTTAGAGTATTACTGTACAAATTTAAGATTGTCTGTACCATTAATATCTCATTGCATCTTCTGCTTTCTTTAGGTTATTTTGATATACCCCTGTTTCAGACCCAATAGCAATTATCCTTATAATCTCTTTGGCATTTCAATTACAAAGTTCTAAAAAACCATTAATGGAATCAACGAGCGTCTGAGTTTTTGAGGCATGGTCATGTGAAAACACATTGCGTCCATCCGGTTTTTGATATGTCTAGATAGTCGCTAATTATGTTGTTTATGGTACCAATTGAAAGGTTAGTTAGTTTACTAGAGCATTTCTTTAAATTTCGCAAGTTTTACGGGGTTTTCTTTTCAATAGTTATGGCTGCGTTTGGACTATTTGACTGCGCATTAATTTGAATCAATTTCTGCAACCGTAGCTGAACATTTGTTTATGGAGCGTCTGCTTTCAACTTCTGTCAGAGATTTATTAATTGCTCGCTCCTATAGTTAATTGATCATCGAAAAGTTACTTGTGTTGCGTCATTGATTGCAGCAGTCAATAATTATAACGTGTCAGAGTATTGTTCGGAATACACACAGAAATTTTTGCTCTATGCAGTATGTACTTTAAAGTTACTTTTATTAGTTAACTCGCCATAACTAACAGTTTCCTTGTTTACAATACATTTCGCACATGAACATACGGCTTAGAGTGCTTTTAACAGCATGCTAGACGAGTTGTAACAACTGGCGAGATGCTGCCGTAGGCTAACATCCGCAGAATTTTGTTGGAGGCCGGCGAAAGGTTACAAAGTAAAGGCCGAGTGGATGCGAATTAGAAAAGCAAAGTGTGAAGTCTTTGGAGGCAGTATTTAGCGGTCGAGCGTGGGCTTTCCGGGCAGTATTTAGCGGTCGAGCGTGGGCTTTCCGGGCAGTATTTAGCGGTCGAGCGTGGGCTTTCCGGGCAGTATTTAGCGGTCGAGCGTGGGCTGTGTACTTGGATGGAAATAAACAACTGGAATAGAAATAAAGATTGGTTAACAGATCAGATGTGGCAGCATTCGCGATCCTTTCAAGCGGTACCGGGAGAACAGCGTAGTGTTTTTTTCCAAAACAATTGTTGGTTGTGTCTATATCTGGATTAATTCTCTCTATAAGTCTATATCTGGATCTCGTTCTTGCGTTTCATCCTCCCATTATTTACAGCAGTTTGTTCATATAAACAATATCTATACATATCATTATACTGTAAATTGTGTACGTTGAAAATATTTCAAAAAAATAATTGCGTAAGTGGTAGAATGCATTAAGATCATTTTTTGAATTTTTGTTTGTTTATGTACGTAACAAGTAATGACCAAATTCGGATCAAATCTTTAGAAAAAAGTATAGGTTAACTTCAAGTAACGTTTCGTTTTTATTTATTGCGATTCGTTCACTCGATCAGATGATATACGAATTTAATATTTTCAAAAATTAATTTCCATTGTGTTAGTATAAGACCAAAGAAGTACCTAGTTACTCGAATCGTGGTAGTTGCATAAATTTATAATGTACATATGTATATCAATAGATGGCGCTAGGTGTATTTTAAATTGTGTAATGAAGGTTTTCACTCAGGCGTACATTGACGAAATGGGCGTGTCCAGAGGTGAAATGTACTAATATGTGGAACTGTACTAATAAAAAATGGAATCGGTATGTTTTTTAAAGATCTATATATACGAAGTCCCGAGGACAGTTAACCTGTAATAATATTGTAGAGGAGATTGTGTTTGTATATTATATTATTATTGGCAATTTAATATTTAGGACTATGTTTAGAAAGTTTTAAAAAAAATATATTCATTATTTGGGTTTGTTAGTATGTTTGTTGCTAAGTCAGATTAAAACCAGTGGACGGATTATACGATAACTTTCACTGGTTGTTAAATCAAATTTAAAGCTATGTGTAGGGTAAATATTGTCACGTTTTGCTAGTAATGAGCTGTTGTATGTTTGTTTATGGCCTGTTAACATGGAAGCGAGTAGCGTGTTTAAAAAAATCTTATTTGCTTAGACTTTTTGTTGATACATAGAATATGTAAAATCCAGTAATCGCTATGGTTCATAGTAAATAATAACCAAACGCTTTTGCATCACTCTTATCCACGAAGTCTGCATTGTAGCTGAGTCAGGCTACGCAAGAAGTTTTATTATAATTTTACGTTTATTTTTATTAATTTTTGCCTTAAAGAAATTCTCATATAACTCCAAGAAACATAACGTATTTAAGAAGATGTTTATGAAAAATGAATCACTTAATCATGCAATTAATTTAGTCAATACATACGGGTAGGCAAATATAAAATTTTGATTGAAGTGGTTACTTTTAGGTTTAATTATGGTATGTGTGTTTGTGTGTGTGTGTGTATATATATATATATATATATATATATTATGTGTAGCATGTTTATATGTGCGTATATATATATATATATATTGATATTTTCACACATATGGAAAGTTTGTTTTCTTTCAATAACACCGAAGGTAATGCATATTATTGAATAACATGTTCAGTAATGTGCTGTAGATTTTTTTATTTGGAGGATCAATCATCACTTTAAATATAAATGCTTATTAATCAAGATACTCTAAAATAGAGATTATTTAATTAAGTGAGGTGCACCGGAAATACGCTGAATGAGCAAAGTTAATTAATTTAGACCTTCAGCAATACATTAGCAGAGCAATTTTTATTTCACTCTGAGTACGTTATTAATGGGAAATATTATATAAATAAACTTTATAGCTTACATTTGTGGTGTTCTTGGCGAGGCAATCTGCTATGTTATAAGAATAGAGTATTTGACTGATGTCGATATTTTTTGTAAAAATGTTTTAAAACTGAACAGTAGGTTTAAAAAAATCCTGTGATGAAAAAATAATGCATATAACAAACAATTAATCGAAACTTCTAAATAGAAAAAAGTGTAAATTTTTTTGTTCATTAAATTGGAAAAGTTATTATGAATTTAGTTTCCACACAACAAAATTGGAAAATTATAATATGCAATATATGACTTAAACGCAACATTTAATGGGATACTAAAACTATTTAATAATCTCCCTTATAATTTATGCTAAATGCATGCAATTAACAGGCCAGTGACGTCACAAGCCAGTTGTGATCTGTATGAGACGTTTTCGCGGGAATCGTATTTCGTCAGTTTTTAAGTCGTTGTATCTTTATAAAAGACAGTCCTAGATACGATATATTTATTTTAACTACTTTTAATGTTATTACTTATTCTATTTTGGTAATAAAAAAAAATGTGGTCAAATACCCTATAGTGATGTGTTTCAAATTGATGAAAACCAACGCTCTTGTCGATCTCTACTTTCGATATCACAATGCAGCCATTTAACCGCATCGATAATCGTATAATATTTCTCACTAGAAAATGTGCATATTATGTGAATTGATACATGCAATTGTATTTTTAGTTTGTGGACCAGTGCGGCTACTTTTTTAGTTTTGATAACTCGCCGAGTATTGGATTCCTCCTAATATACTTAATCCTCTCTTACGTTTTTTTCGCCAGGTCCTCTAAAATATAAGTTGACGTGTGGTTGAATATCGTTGTAAGATAGATGCCGAATGTTTACGAACGTCAACATTTTCTAGTTTTGTGTTTCCTTATTTTGGTCATCAGCGAGCTTCGGTACAATTGTTTTTCTTCGTTAATTTGATCGCGGTCCTATCTTTAGAAGAACTATACGATCTATTTTCACCATGTTCTTTAAAATGTTGGAGGACGCGTGGTTGAATATCGTTGTAAGATAGATGCCGAATGTTTACGAACGTCAAAATTTTCTAGTTTTGTGTTTCCCTGAATAGCTAAACTGTGAAACTCAAGGGCCAAGTGGTGCGGTTTCAGTTTTTTGGCTGACGACTTGTTTAAAAGTTTCACGTTTACAGTTTTACTTTCGCCTTATTCAGTGTGTTACAGTACTACTAGTCTACTGGCAACTTTGAGTCGCGTAAAGAAAAATGTACCACAGAATTAAAGGAAGTGAACGAATATAATTAAATGATATATTACATTACTATTCACACAGAAATCTATTCTTAAAGAAGCCTTACGATTTATTAAGCTACACTTATATAATACTCGTGTTATATACCGCGACTTTAAACTTAAAGAACTTTGTAATTCTTAGTCGTATTTTAATAGTAACACGACTTAAAGGGGCGCTATGTAGTGAGTGACCGCGATGTGTTCCAGTGTGGCTTCTCGGTTCCGGGAAGCGACAGGGTGCGGTGCGGCGGCTGCGCATCCGGGCGCTGGGTGCGGCTGCGTCGCTGTGACTACTTTGCTCTCGGTAGCAGTTGGGTTGTAGGCGAAGCGATTTAATCAATGTCTCCGTGTTTGTTTAGACCTTCCCATCCGTCTGTTTATGCTCCTAGTTCAATTTTTAGTATCCGTGTTGTGGTAATTATATTCTAAAATCGTTGGTAAGACCAAATGTACACACATGCGTACGGACCAACGAATAGAGACAAATGTTCAAAGGCAAATTTAGATATTAATACATCTCTATATTAATACGTGAAGAGAAAGCTTTGTACCCCTATTTAAGCATATTCCGCGCACACAGTGTGAGATTTGATATAGTTTATGTTTATATGTTTTTTTTTCAAATGTTAATAACATTAAATTTTAAATTTCATAGGTTAAGGCAAACAACACACGCTAATGACGAATTTATACACGCGTTCAGCTAACTTAACAGAATACAATTTTAAAAAAATTATATACAATGATAATAGAGGTGTATTCTTTGGCAATAGAACCTCAATAAAGTTCAAATTTATTTAATGAATTACGGTCGAATTTCGATCACAGGGTGACCACAAGTATTTAAAACAAATTAGTAATGGTGTCATTATTTAAAGGAAGATTTCGTCTTTCCAAAAAGCTATTATCGAAAAGATATCGTGAAATTACCCTTATTATAATCACTTTCATCGTTAAAACTCGCAGCTGGCTAATCGATAATAAAGCACATACTCGTGGGGATTGAATGCGTCCAATTGTAGGAACAAAGTGTGCGTGAAGACAGCGAATAAAAAAAATTATCCCTCAGTAGGAAAGCAGTGAAGGTAATGATTACAAAAGAGCAAAGAAAAGGAATAGCAGACGATTCTCGTAAAGTTTTTATAATCCCACTGCGTAAAGTTTTTATAATCCCACTTAGTCTCGTAAAGTTTTTATAATCCCACTGCGTACGTAAAGGAAGACGTTTTTTTATCTATATGAAATAATACATAATTTTTCTAGAGAAAGCAATCTATATTGTTACATCTGTAATCCACCTATTAATAAAAAATAAAATTTTTAAAACTACTTTGAGGCATTTTTGGAAAAAAATTATTTTATTTTTTTCAAGTAAATTACCCTTGATTGGGTAGATAAATATTAAAAAAATTATAAAAATATTTGGAATAATGGGAGTAATTGATAAATCGGGTAATTCGTTCCGCCTTTGGATATTATCATCTGGACACATACACAAACACATATACATACACACATACATAGTGTGATAAATACAATACCATTCGTGGCATGCCATAGTCATGACAAGGAGGGTATTGTATTTATCTCACAGAGGGTTAAAAAGAGTTGAAATGGACTCACCTAAGATGATGACCATTTGTTATAATTGTCCAACGCTGCCGTCAAAAACAAGAGTGGGTTCTGTTTTTACGTAGATTTTTTTCCGTATTTCAGTATATCTGTATTTAGCGTATTTATTGCGAAAAAGATTTTTTTACAATTCAATTATTAGATAACGAGTTAGTGTCGTATATTTAGTTTTACGTATGAGATGAAAATATTAAAGTTAACTCAAAGAACCTTCTGTTTATCCATGTTTAAATTTGTACAAACCAGTTCCTGTTTGGTGCTGTGTTGGTATCATTTATAAGTATTATTATTATATTTTGTTGCTCTAGACTATATTATGCATTTTTCGTGTTATCTATAGTTTACCGTCTCCCGCTGTTAAGAAGGCTTTGCATCTAATTTTTATTTTGATGTCATCAGCAGGATATAGCAGCAAAGGAAATATGACTCGTATTTCTGGACAGCTACTGTGACTGGACGAAATTAATAATTTGATTATTTTTGGGTATTGTAGTATATCGACTAACTATAAACCTGCAATGTGATCAAAACTAACACAAAAACCGTACACAGTAAAAATTATCGGGCAATCGTTTCTGAGAGAAATGTAGGAAGTTAGTTGGTCACGGACGTGTCACAGTGTCACGCACCGAAAGATCGATTTCGGTTTTCATACGTTTACGACCGATAAACGCGCCGCAGTCATGTAGTCGCTTGTAATTAGGACACACGCATTGTTTAACTTAAAACCTACTAGTATATCGAATAACTATAAACCCGCAATGTGATTAAAACTAACACAAAAACCGTAGACATTAAAAATTATCGGGCAACGTTTCTGAGAGAAATGTAGGAAGTTAAAGGTTGGTTGGTCACGGACGTGTCAAAGTGTCACGCACCGAAAGATCGATTTCGGTTTTCATACGTTTAAGACCGATAAACGCGCCGCAGTCATGTAGTCGCTTGTAATTAGGACACACGCATTGTTTAACTTAAAACCTACTAGTATGTCGAATAACTATAAACCCGCAATGTGATTAAAACTGACACAAAAACCGTAGACATTAAAAAATATCGGGCAACGTTTCTGAGAGAAATGTATTAAGTTAAAGGTTGGTTGGTCACGGACGTGTCGAAGTATCACGCAACGAAAGATCGATTTCGGTTTCCAAACGTTTACGACCGATAAACGCGCCGCTGTCGTGTAGTCGCTTGTAATTAGGACACATGCATTATGTAACTTAAAACCTAATAGTATATCAATTAACTATAAACCCGCAATATGATTAAAACTAACACAAAAACCGTAGACATTAAACATTATCGGGCAACGTTTCTGAGAGAAATGTAGGAAGTTAAAGGTTGGTTGGTCACGGACGTGTCAAAGTGTCACGCACCGAAAGATCGATTTCGGTTTCCAAACGTTTACGACCGATAAACGCACTGCTGTCGTGTAGTCGCTTGTAATTAGGACACATGCATTATGTAACTTAAAACCTAATAGTATATCAATTAACTATAAACCCGCAATATGATTAAAACTAACACAAAAACCGTAGACATTAAACATTATCGGGCAACGTTTCTGAGAGAAATGTAGGAAGTTAAAGGTTGGTTGGTCACGGACGTGTCAAAGTGTCACGCACCGAAAGATCGATTTCGGTTTCCAAACGTTTACGACCGATAAACGCGCCGCAGTCGTGTAGTCGCTTGTAATTAGGACACGCGCAAGGTTTCCTCACAATCATGACACGTTAGCCTCAGTTTGTGAGTGTTTACGACCGGCAAACGCGGCTATATCTGGCCAGGAACCTTGTCCTTGCTGGATGTATTAAACAGTCAATGGCGGTGTTGTAAAAATGCGTTTTTAATGTGTATGCAGTTTTCGATATGTTGCAGTTTTATTATAAAATTCAATATCCTCATTTAGACACCGATTGCTATAAGTACTTGACTATAACCAAGGCGGCGTGGGTTCAGGGCCCCATTTCGCAAAAAAACACCTTTTTGTGACATAATTTTTACACGTAATTCAGCACGTGTGACAGATATTTTGTTGGACTCGCGTAAATTTTGTCCCCGGCCTTTTTCATAAAACCTTAATCTTAATAGTTTTTAATCCAGTTTCGTGAAATTTTGAAAATGTATCTAAATAAAGGAAGACTTTTATTACCATCTGATGTCACAGACATTTGCCCAATGACTTTCATATGACACCAACGCGATAACACAGAATGACACAGCATATATAAAACGGAAACGGAATATGGAAATAGAATATAATTAAAAAAAAAGCCAGCACTTTTAGAATTTAAAGAAAAGTGGAAAATTCGGCGATTCGCTATTTATATTTTTAATAAATCAAGTATTTTTGTTAATGAATAAAAATTTTAACTTAAACTTTAGAAATATATTAATTAATATATTAATAATTATAAAGCGTAATCGAAACCGGTAGTTTTTTGTAATCTCTATCCATTGTCTAAATTAATTAAAAATAAACTGTTAACTGACACATTGACATTTGTTATATGGTTGTCAACGTGAATTTCGTTCTTTTTGAGTTTTACGTGGTTTTTTACAACCCTGCCAAGCCAGCGAACAAGAAAAAAAATCCGTCAAGATTAGCATGTTACATGTTATGAAAAATAACCTGACATTTCACAAAAAATACCAAGTTTAAATAAAACTTTAGGGAGCTTATTTTAACTTTCCTCTATTTAAATATTGTCACTTTTACTCTTGTAACACCTGAACTAAAACCTTTAAGGACTTTTGCCTAAGACGATTGTGGGTTTCTTCGAAAAGGCTAGGTCCTGCCAAATAGGTACCAATAGACACGTTGCAATTAGTGCACGTGTTCTCTCTAACTGTCGATAGATGATTACTTAGATAACACGACCAATTTTTTTAAATTAGGAGCATGTTTGTGTATGAATAACTAGCCGATTGTTATCCGGATCTTTACTTGCAATAAACCAATTAAAAATAACTTCAATTGAGTAAACTCAGGACAAAATATTGAAATTATTTGAAGAAGGAAATAGAAAACTTAACTTCCGGTAATTATTTTTATCACACTATAAAGGTGTATTAAAGATTGTGTCTGTTTATTATAAGATTGTATTTATTCATACAGGTAATTCGGTGCATCACTAAAAGCGTGAATCTATACAAAATGTGAATGCTGTTTTGTTGGAATCGCAGCTTTAGCAGGGATTTTTAGAAACGGTTTTGAGAATTGTCGTATAGTGTCTTAACATTTTCTATTTGGTTTGATTCACAATATCACCAGTATGAATAATAGTTTTGTTACAACTTGTAACTGTACGATCACGACATACTAAGTGAGGTATTGTGCTAAATATTAAGGCGCAAAGCTACGCCCTAGGGAAGAATATAAAGTTTTGGGTTATTTTCTTGGAAACAGCACGCGTGGCTTACGAGTTAAGTTTTTTACTTCTTCATTAAGAATAAAGTGTTAATTGAAGTAAAATAAATATTTTGTCTTAAGTTTTACTTAGCAGACCTCGGTAAATGGTTGGCTGCGAATGAAGCTGTGAGTAACGTTACGTTAGTTCCTAATACAGTGTCTGAAGTTTTGGGTTATTTTCTTAGAAACAGCACGTGTGGCTTACGAGTTAAGTTTTTTTACTTCTCCAATAATAATAAAGTGTTAATTGAAATAAAACAAATATTTTGTCTTAAGTTTTACTCAGCAGACCTCGATAAATGGTCGGCTGCGAATGAAGCTGTGAGTAACGTTATGTTAGTTTCTAATACAGTGTCTAGAAGTGTACGAAATTTGGTGAGAATTAGACTAGTGTTCGCTGAGTTGTTACGAACAAACAAACATAATTTTTCATAGATAATAATACAATTGGTTAACATGAGTATATCTAACAAAAAGACAAGATTTTTTTTCAATACGATCTAAATAAATTCATATGCAATTCAAAATTGTGAATGCGCATGCATTTTTGAATTTCGTGCTAAGTTGCAGTGATTTGATGCAGTGCCCGATATTGCATAACTTTAACGTCTGTCGAAGTGGCAAGAACACTTACATGTGTCTAGACACATTTCACGTACTGTCTTATCGATATATATATTTTTTTCTACTTCCTGGCCTAATTTAGACGCTGAATTTATTTTATCTTAATAAATCTATATATACTGTAATGTTCAACTACCTCGTACAAAAAGGGGATCTTCGAAAGTCCCCTAATAGTGTCCCGTATCTACAATCACAGCTCTTCCATCCAACAGGGTTAGAGTCTGTCCCTCCTCAGTGAATCATTTAGTACCTCCATTTTTTTTAGAACGCTTTTGGCGAACGCTCTAAATGGTCCACTTACAGTGAAAATCAAATGTCCGGAGAAGTTAGTAAACGCACCAAAATTTCAGAACAGTGTTACAGACGAATAAGTCAGAGAATATAGATACCGACTGATATATAGCGTTAAAAATGTCTATACTGGCGTTCCTAAGGTGATTTTCAACCTAGCGGAAGATAATGATAAAATCGGAACCATAGGAACGCCACCGATATTGGTTTTTGTTTGTGGGAAATAAAACGGTAAATTGCTTTTCGATCCCGATGAAGATTCAGGAATATAAGTTATAACAAACATATAAAAGGTAAAGAAGTGTCGTATTGCTCGCTCGGTTTCATTACCGCACAGCTCTAATGACTATTGTGGATAAGTTCGAAAGTTAGCCAGTTTGCGAAGCGTTGTGAAAATTGTAATATTTAAAATGATAAATAAGCATACTTGGAAAAAATACGGATTGGGTCTTGAATACGAAAATACGTTATGTAAGAAATAACCTCGTTTAAGCGACAACTAGGATTCCGCCGACTAGAATAAACAATCACACCGATTTCCTGTATTGCATGTAATATTACGTAAGTGGACGTTATTAACCCTGTGGCGTGCGGCAGTGTCGCTCACTAATCTCTAATTGATATTTTTTTAGAGGATATAATTGCGCGCCTAATTATTATTAGAAGTGTTAGCTTCTTATTATTATGATAATGTTAGTTAAGAAAGTAAAAAGTAGGTGTGGATTTTAAAGTTATGCGTTATAACATTTTACTTGCTTGTAAATAGTGATGACGATGCGTTTAAAATAATTGTGGCTAACGTCTACTTTTGTTGACGCTGAAAGAAAGGAAGTAACAAGCACTGCAGCACGCTTGCACACTACCGCTATACTGTAAACGTGGTCCGGTAACGCGTAAGCCGTGTCTCATACGTAATTATTCCATGAAATTGTAAAATATGATTAAAATTTGATTGAGTGATTTATTTATTTATTTCTTGAAAACCCCATGCCCAACTTACAATATTACCCAAATCGCTGGGCATGTGGAAGAACAAATATAACAAAGAGTTATAAACCAATGGCGAATAGGACAATACACTCACAGAGCAATTCAATACAATTGAAAAACAAAAACACAGTAATTTGGATAAATATCATTTAGAAATCAGTCGTGAACTATCGAGCAACTCTATGACCCCAGTTTTCAAGCAGTCATTGGAGCAAAAAAAATATCTAGACTGGGTGCATCTCGCCAGTATGGCGAATAATGTGAGTGCATGAAATACAAGTGAACGCTGTAGTCAGTACATTCGTGCGGGCTCTAGGGGGTAAAATAAACAATGATATCGTCCCCTCATCTAGCAGCCAGGAGCATAAAGGGCCACTAAACTCAGAATCTAGGAGTTATCAACATAATGATTTATTAATTAAAAAAATGCATGATTAAAAGCATTTCCCTTCGGAGTTGAAGGGACATCCCTTCAAAAAAGCCGGGTGAACAATTAATACTTTGTTATTTTTGTGGCGGTGTGAGCATTCCCGGCACCCGTATTACTTTGAATTTTAACGTGCCAAGATGGTCATGAAGAATATTCAAAATAGTTGTAGACAATTCTCCAACCATTTCTCTCAACCGCTTCTTTAATCGGGCATCTTCTAATACAACTTTTTCAACAATGTCCGAGGAGATGACCACGATCAGCCGTCCTGAGCGCAGGTCGTCTCCGATCGAATCTCTGCCTTGTTTGTAAGGATTATGTCCCTGGTTTTACTAGGGCAAGAGACACTGCAAACCGATGACATCCCATTTAATATGACTTGTGGTGTTTTTCATTTGCTTTGCTGGAACAGAATGATAGCTCAACATTCAATTTTCTCCATAGTCGATGATTTCTTCCAGAGTGAATTGCTTAATCTACATAGCTCAGAAGTTAATTACACAATTAAGCTAAAACTTGGTATGTATACTCGTAATGAGCTACCTCCTCCATTCACTTTTTGACCCACCCTCGTATGAATAACAACTGATGTTTGCCTAAATTATAGTATCTTCTACAAGCGACAGTTGATATTTACGTAAATTTTTTTCATTCTTATTGTCAAAAGTGTCATAATTGTTTTTATTTATTCGTTTTGACAAAAGTGCCTTAATTTCTTTGTTCAAAAGAAACAGAAAAGGACAATTATTGAAAAGAACAAGAGCGTCAAAAATCATATCCTGTTTTTGCAAACGCGATTAAAACACTGATTCATAAAAAAAACTGAATTTATTTCCATATAAAGAATACTAATTACAAGAAAACTAATTATAATTAAAGTGGGTCGCCTGGATCCCGTTGTTTATTAGAGGGTTACCGACGACGGAGGCAGCATCTGTGTTCGAAAGGACACCGTTCGTGCTTATATCACCGCGATCGATGCAGTAATAATGTGACTGCGGCTTATCATTTGCCTAGACATTGTGTCATTCGGTGTAACCACGCTCTCCTCTCTGATGCGGCTTTTAGGGTTGCCACGTTTATGGAAAATTATATGTCAAAACATTTCTCAGTACGAACAATCCTCGACTAATTCATGCGTTTCAAATATAATATGCTCGAGGATTGAGATGTAGATTCCTTCACGTACACAGACCTAATGTCGGCGTATAATTTAAAGGGTTATCCTTTCTCCCTTGCCGGTTCGGACCACGATTGCCTCTTGTCGAATTACTGACAACATTTTAAAACTTACGTTAACATAAGCTTTGATATGTTGCAAAGTGACAACTTGATGAAAAATGAGCCGAAATAGAATAGCTATGACGGTTTCAGTATATTAATGTGGTGGAGGTAATTACTGGTATGCAGGTTAACATTTTATGAAAGGTCTGTTTAAATTTATGGATGTACATTTTAATGGCGGATTAGTGTCCAGAATAGTTTTCACCGCATTTTAATGTGGCGGAAGAAAAAATAATGATGTTAAAATTATAATTCTATCCGTTATCAGCGAGTTATTGCCAATCTAAACTTGTAATAAAAGAGTAACATAGTGAATTTCGTACGTGGAAAATATTTTAAAAAGAGCGATTGATATATCGTATAGAATGATAAAAGAAGCCAGAAAACTTGTTTTTAGAATTTTTGTCCGTTTAACTGTCTGTTAATTTGTTCTTCAATGGCTGTCTGTTAATTTGTTCTTCAATCGCTGTCTGTTAATTTGTTCTTCAATCGCGCGAAGTCTACTGGATGGATTTTGATGAAATTTGGTATGGTAATAGTTTATATTCTAGAGGTTTTTTTATAGGATATTGGATATTTTTGAAAAGAAAACCCTGTCTTGTAGAATTTTAAAAAATAAAGATTTAAAAAAAAAACCTTGTCTTGTAGAATATAACGACATCTATTCTGTCAACGCTATCTATTAACGTTTTTAGTAAACTTTATGCTCATAGATATTGTAAAAATAAATACAAAACAGAATATTAGTGGTGATAATAATAATAATAATATCTCATCTGGTGATAAATTGGAATTGCTTTATTCACATGCTGTTTTACCCGATAGCGCACCGTCTGCAGATGCGGTCATGTCGATGCGCAATGAAGAAGTGGTGCTCGTGAAGGGATACAGGACTTGGTATTTATATGTACGTATAGATTAATAATACATAAAGTATGTTAATATGTAATCCTCATATGGACTTGCATAAATATTTTAAGAAGTGACACAACTAAAAAGTTTCATATGAAAAAAAAATATTGAAAACCAAAAAACCCGACTGCACAAAAAAAGACAAAAAAAGAAACTATTAGTTTTATTGGCACTGTCAACATTTCTTTAAACAGTGATTTGTTGGTATAATTCGATTACGAATAATTAATCGATGTAAGAAACGTTTATAAGTTTGACTAAATTATCGGACATCCCCTGTAAATTATTGGTTAAATAAATGTGGCAGTGTTAATAAAACTTGTTTTTTTTATTTTAAATTTCTTGCACAGTCTGTTTTTTTTGGTTTTTAATAATAATATTTTTCATCACTTTGTAAACTGATGTATCCGAGAATGGTTTAGCTAAAGGCCACATTATTATCATCATAGGTATCCAGTAGTTATGAAAGTGTTAAGCAGGAGTAAATGTAACGATTAGTAAGTTTCGCCACAGAAGACAACAGTTGAGTTGATTAAATTATGGATTCACCATTCATACGATATTTTTCTAAATTATGCTTTATAAAATAGAATACATGAGTGGAAAAACTAATATCACCGCTAACTAAATAATCATAGAAAAAGCTAGTAGGACACGAAAAAACAAATTGAGGCTGTTGATAGAGCATTCATATAATAGGTATCTTTCTCACATTTAATACACGACTGGAAATGCCGATATTACCGCCAAGTAAATAATCATAGAACAAATTCGTACATTAAAAACAAGTTAAGGTCCTATTTAGGACATGAAAAGTAATGGAGGCTATTATTTGATCATCATTAACACAATACTTTTCTGAATTACGCTTCCTCACATCGAATACGTGACTGGAAATGCCGATGTTTCCGGAAATATCAGCATATTTCTATTAGTTTAATAAAAATAGAACATAGAACAAGCTAGTACGACTTGAACACAAATTGAGGTTCTAGAACATGAAAAGTAAATGGAGGCTATTGTTTGATCATCATTAAGATAATACTTTTCCGAATTACGCCTCCTCACATCGAATACGTGACTGGAAATGCCGATGTTTCCGGAAATATCGACATATTTCCGTTCGTTTCATAATTATAGAACATAGAACAAGCTAGTAAGACATTAAAAACAAGTTGAGGTTCTAGAACATGAAAAGTAAATGGAGGCTATTATTTGATCATCATTAACATAATACTTTTCTGAATTAAGCTTTCTCACATCAAATACGTGAATAAATAGCGAAGACTGGAAAAGCTGATATTTCCGTTCGTTTAAATATCATAGAACATAGAGCAGGCTAGCACTACATTAAAAACAAATTGAGGTTCTAGAACATGAAAATTAAATTGGGGCTATTAATTGATCATCATTCACATAATGCTTTTCCCGAATTATACATACTTACATCGAATACATGACTGGAACAGCTGAACAGCTTACCGCATGTTAAATGTTCATAGGTCATAGAACAAGCTAGTACAACGTTTAAAAAAATTGAAGCTGTTCATTTATCATTATTCATATCACGCTTATCGAATTATGCTTCCTCACATCGAATACACGCTGGAAAAGCTTAGCTAAACGATAATAGAAACAGCTAGTAGAACATGAAAAACAAACTAGAAAATGAAAAACAAACTAAAACTAGGCAGCCCTACTCGGACCGGGGTCACGTCCGGCGCGCACGGCCCCGGGCTCGGTCGGACGCGCCTTTTGCGGCAAGTGGAGCAATAGGGCTCGCCGGATTGATTTAAGAGAGAGTCGTGCGTCGCGTCGCCCCAGATGCGGACGCATCAGGGTCACGGCCGGTCGTTCGTTGCCCGCCGCCGTCGTCGCTGCACTGCGCTCGCCCTCCGCCTTGTGTCAACACGGAGACGTTTCAAGGCCACGCGGTTGCTTCGTTGCATTATGGGAGATGCGAGACTCGGTGAATGAAGAGCGAGAGGGAATTAGCTTCATTGTGTTAGAAGGTTAAAAGTTTTCACAGAAAAAAGTCGAAATTATACGCATATTATATTTTGGAGCATCAGAGGGATGGGATCCTTGGAAGATTAGCAGTTCGTATTTTTCGCTAGATGCTTGCCTTTCATTTTAACTCTTGAGCCACAGCTCATAAGCTTCTAAAATTTGATAGACAGGGCCTACTATTCAAATATTAATGACGAAGAAATTTTACTGTATTATTGGAAAAACACGGTTATTGGTAGAAAACAGAGTTTTAAGGATAAACTGAAACATGGGTCAACAGATTGGTGTTATTTTAGAATACAGTCCAAAACACTATATACCAAACTTTCTGTTAGTTATAGTTTTCTAGAATTTAAATAAGAAACACGTTACAATTGCAGCTTGGGTTTGTCTAGCTTGATTCAAGAGTTTTCTAATAAATCGAAAAATGCTCTTTGATTAATGGTGTAAGGTAGGAAATCCTCCCCGCGTTTGCTGCCCTTCTTGCTATTATAAATAAAACAAATGTAATTTGATGAATTGAAAAGGAGTGAAATATAATAGAAAGTTCAAAGGAAATCATGCTCTTGTTGTTGCTCTGTTTATTTAATAAGCAGGCTCCGACAGGACATAACGTAGTCATAACAAAAAAATTCAAAGGTAGCAATGTACGAATCAAATGTATTTAATTCGAATTTTCATAATATCGACCTAGTTTCGTTAATACCTTCAACTTATTATCTTCTTATTTAATAAAAACTGTTAAAATGAGACCTCTTATTATAAAACGAATCTAGGCCGTATGTTAAAATTAATAAATATATCCAAATTCTAAGTAATTAAAACGATTAATATTTGAAATTTGAGAAAAAATCGTCAAATATTTGATCAAGTTGTTCTCTTGTTATTACTGAAAAGCAAAAGAAGCTGTGTAAAAATGTTTGGCAAACAATTGTTTGTTTATTTATAGTAATCTATGTACAAATTAATGAGGATCTATCGCAATCTCTCCTAGTTAATCAAAGCACCAAGTAATGAAATATGTTATTTATTTTTTTCTTGAACATTTCATACCCAACTTACAGATTTACTAATCAAAGCTTTATAAAAATGTTTGACAAACAACTAAGTGTTTGTTTATTTATAGTAGTGTATATACAAATAAATGAGGATCTATCGCAATGTCTCCTAGTTCATCAAAGCACCAAGTATTATTGTTATTTATTTTTTTCTTGAGACCTTCATACCCAACCCAAATTGTTGAGCATTGGAAGAATATAATGACAAAACTAACGGAGAAACACGCAGTAATTCGAATAAATATAATTCTAACGAGTAATTAGTTGTAAACCAATAAGTCATGGACTCCACAACCCCATTCCCGAAGCAGTCAATGAAGCAGAAAAAATAACTAAAGTCTAAACTGTATCTCGCAATACGAGTATGAAACAATGCGAGTGTACCAAAAAGAGGTGAACGCTGTAGGATATTTGTGCATGCTTCAGGCAAGTGAAATAAACTATGACATCGTCCTCTCTATAGCAGTCAGCAACATAAGGCGCTAAACTAAACTCAAAAACTAAAGTCAAGATCGAAGAGTTATCAACATTATATTTAATAATTTAAAAAGGGTATGATCAAAATATGGAGGGCATGGTCAAAATATGGATGAAATTACATCCGACCATCCCAGTTATAAATTTGGAAGGGAATAAATAAGAATAAAATCCATACATATTGTAATAAAAAACCGGTTCAACTTTTTCAATATTTTCTCCAACGACTGCATTGGTTTCAAGAATACTACGAACCAAAGAGTTAAATAAAACTATGATACATTCGATACTATGAAAATCATGAGAATGCCATATGGCAAATTCTAGAACCTTGTAGACTTTCTGACAGGTTTCGATGATATGACTCTGAAATGTGAGATGATTATCCATAACTACACCGAGATCCTGGATAGATGAAACTCTTTTGAGGGTAGTTCCACCTAGCTCATAACCATACACAAGGGGGGCACGTAAGCATGAGTACGTTACCGTTGCACTTTTGCTTACATTAAAATGTGGCTTATTGCTCAGACTCCATTAGAATACTGTGTCGATGTCACTTCGTACAGCTTCGTACAGAACGGCTTTGGTACTTAAAAAGAAATCTTGGTTTTAAATCGTCTGCAAAAAGAACGCAATGAGTAGTGCTGATAACTGAAGTCATTTATCATAATGAGAAACAGAAGTGGACCTAAATAGGCTACCATGGCTGACACCAGATTGAGTAACATAAGGCTATGTGTTATAGAGAACCGCAATAGTAATGCAAAATTACAAAATAAGATGAAAAAAGAACGGTTCAATACATAATAAGCAAACTGTCAACACAAAACAAACTGTCAAAAAAACAAGTAATAAATAAAGATGTATAAGGGAGGGAAAAAATTATTCATAATATATATTATATATTGACAAGAATAAAGGAAAGAGTGCAGTTACTTGTCGCAGAAGTTGGGCCGGTGCACCATCGTGCTGTAGCCACATCCTGTTACGTACATCTTATCTTATTTTATTCAACAGATTTCCAAGTTCGTCTCTTAAAAACCGTAGATAACTAACTCCGTTAAGCCTCGGTGGGAGTTCAAATGGACTGATAATTTTGCCGTCCAGGATTCCAGCCCACAAATTAATTCCGAATTGATGTTGAAATCTATCTTGCCTTAAATATTCCCATTCTTTTAAAACGTGATTCATCGCTCCATAAGATTGAATTATAAAAAATCGGATCTAGCCTGCATCGATATGCTGTATCCTAACAAAAATAAATTCGTCGTTATAGTCAGCAGGTAGCAGTGCTTGCACTCGTTCTACATGGTACGGGTACAAATTATTTCTTTTTAAAATTCGGTGTACTGTACTTCTTGCGATACCAGTAAGTGGAAAAATCCGCCGAACACTAGCAGAAGGAGCTTTTCCCACTTCGGCCAGCACTTGACGCTCATCAAAATTTCTAGGTCTTCCGTCAAGAACTACATTTCCAGGAATTTCCTTCTAAATATGCGTTATTTACACGAAGAAAGACTCTGTAATTAAGATAGCGTTCGTGATTAGGGTAGCGCTCGCAATACGTACGTGCTGTTTGCCGAGCTTTCCCATCACATAGCCCGTACATGTCTGCATATTCATGAGCAGTATAGGTCTGAGGCATTTTGCAATTGAAGTCGGTCAAACAATAACCAAATCCCAAGCACAAACAAGGTTCAATTCAAGCGTAGGTCAACAAATAATGACAGTAGTAGGGAAAAAACCGCAAAAAGCACATTGTTAGCTCAGAGCGATAAGCAAGTCACTAAAGAAGCGAAGTTTTTGAGGGAAGGAGTATTGAACAATAAAAAGACCATACTTGTGGGAAAAAGTGGGAATACGAGTGGGAAATAGTTTTGATCGTAAGTATTTCTGCGAATGCGGAGTTATTTCAATAAAGTAGGTATTTTTCGAATGTTTACAGAATTAATTGTAACAATGTTACTTTTTTGGAATCTGTAGATGTTTTTGAAATAAAGTTCCACAAGGTTGCTATACATTTTTTTTACACTAGCATTGTGCACTTTCATGTTTTGTAAATGAAACAAATCCGCATGTTTCAGCGTTCAATTTTTATGTTGCCAATAATAGCGAATGAATAACATTTTAATTAGGAAGACGTATTTTCTCTTAAAGATCTTGGGCAATAAAAAAGTAGAAATAGTAATAATACCTAATTAAAAATAATTTGTCATACGCAGTAACAACAATTATAAAAAACATTAAAAATCATCTATAAAACTATTAGGCCTAGGATAATACAATTGACTGTTTCGCATGTGTAATAACTTCCTCTATCACCGACATTTCGTTGGTCCGCTCCTTATGTGACACTCTGTATAACTAAAGAAGGGTTTTGCTGCCGCATCATAGATTGCGCTCTATGAAATATAATCGAAAATATATATATCATCTAGAAAATATGTTAGTAAAGTAATTATTTAGTTCCATACAGGATGTTTTCTAGATTCTATTGTTTTTGATTGCATATTTGACCTGCATTAGGTATACAGCATGGGCTACGCGATGTGTACATGTAGGTACCCACACTTCGAAGAGTATGCAGGCTTAATTCACGGAATCTAATACCAACATCATCATAATTTCGAGATCATTGGAGATATCACGATGAAACGAAAGCTAAATTAGTTCCAGGGTTGCAATCCATAACTTCATGCCAAGAATTTCAGTAGGTTTCGAGTTAAATTTGCCCGTGCAGGCAGATTGAAATTTTTTTAAGATTACGTTTTACTCATCGAATAAACGAGCGGAAAAAGAATGTAAAAATTGGAAATTGAGAAATCACAGGCAAGAGATACTTCAATTTTATTAATCTGCCTTGATCAGATTGGGATTTCCACGGTATTATGAGATCTCGTGTTGAAATGCCATCGATTATTATATCTCCAATATTGTGTGAGAGGTCGTAATGTTGTCTCAACGTTAGGGCGGAACATCTACCTCGTTAATGAGATCAGCGATGTATTTCTCAATGCTTCGGCGCAATAAAACTAAACTTATATGGTGCGTAATGGATTAAGGCGATCTTAATATGTACATTCGATGGATTCCCGCCGAATCGGAATACGTAAATTGCGATAGGGTAACCGGGCGGGCGGGCGTTGCGATTCGGGTCAGTGTGCCAACTCTTTTGTCCGCCGCGTTGCGTAAGCGAAATGCAGAGACGTAGCGAAACGGCCGTGTGCACACATTTGGCGCCTCTCTTGTTTCATTCATGTCGCGGCCAGTTTGCACGCTCGGGCGCCTTTTAACTGACGTTCCGCATAATTAGACTTTGATTAATGTGTCTGCGATTGGCGACG
Source organism: Druceiella hillmani (assembly GCA_039881145.1). NCBI lineage: Eukaryota > Metazoa > Arthropoda > Insecta > Lepidoptera > Hepialidae > Druceiella > Druceiella hillmani. Next base: position 51,900,075 of record JAYKKI010000004.1, read on the forward strand.
CGGTAGCCGGTATGACTGGGTTCTATTTCTGTTGTTTTCTTGTATTTTTTAGTGTTTTTAGCGAGTCTAGAACGGAGATTGCTGTTAATATTGCGTTGGCGTCTGTTTAATCGACGGTCGCGGCAAAACGTATCGTAAACTATGTAACGTCGTTAATATTGTGCAACGTTGCGTAGATGCATTGATTGAAATTTTAAAGGACAGCTAGAAAACTGATTATTTATATAGTCGTACTATATTAGTTAATGAATATTATGAATATAAAACTTGCAGTTTTATGTAACTTCTGGACTCGGTGAATAGTAACGTATCACCGTATATGTAGTACTGACTTTTCTTTGCGAATTTATATGCGTCTAATTTAGTTTAACTTAAGTTTTGACATATGGAAACGTTTTTAAGTTTTGAATTTGGAAACGGTTCACCATATATGTAGTACTGACTTTTGTTTTCGACTTTATATGCGTCTAATTTAGTTTAATTTAAGTTTTGAATTTGGAAACGGTTCACCATATATGTAGTATTGACTTTTGTTTTCGACTTTGTATGCGTCTAATTTAGTTTAACTTAAGTTATGAACTTGGAAACGGTTCACCGCATATGTAGTACTGACTTTTGTTTGCGACTCTATATGCGTCTAATTTAGTTTAACTTAAGTTTTGAGTATTACGTGTTGGAAACGTGAAATTTCAATTAACACATATGGTTATGGCCCAGAGACACATTTTCTCCGGAGGAAAAGAACTAACTAAATCTAAGTACGTCTTAACTCATCTTAAAGTACCTATTCATTATTTCTTAATGTATCTCTTTGTTCAAATGGGCCTTTAATTCAAGGTAATAGTTTTTAACAATTCTGAACAATTGGAAAGTCGTGTGATCAGAACTCGGGGGGATAAGAATGAGTCTGCTAATCGTTTTACACAATATGACAAAATATAACCAGTTCATTAAGAGCCGATAAAAATTTAAAAATATACGAATTAAACTTGTTAAAATATGGACAGAGAATTTCAAGTGGACATATAAAATAATCAAGTGAGATTCCGCTGTCTTTAACTTCCATGATGCTAGGTAAAAATCTTCGATTAGATTCAAAACAAACAAATAAAGAAGACTGGCGAAAAATGATATAATAAGATAGATATGATATAATTTTTAAAAAAGCTCATATTTTTCAGAATTTAGGAAAGCAAACAATTAAACCATTGGTAATATGGAAAGGCCAACAAATAAAATACAAGCCTTAACCATGATACAAAATAAAAAAAAAGTTATCGTAATTAAAGAGCATGGATTAAATTTTTAATATATCAAGAATCGTTAATAAGAAATAAATATTACAATAAAATATCACATAATAACGACGGCGAATTGATCAGAAGAATATAATAAATTTGGACAACATTTTTTAATGTGTAGCCAATGCCTAAATTATTTAAAAATAAACTTTTTAACTGACATTGACGTTTGTTGTTTTTTTAATTTGAATGTCTTTCGCTTTTCGAGTTTCGAGCTGAACCTGTAGGGCCTGCGAATTTGTTGGATTGTTTGTTACATCTTTGCATAATTGTTTGTTACATCTTTGCATAGAGGATATAGTAACAATTGCGTTGCTCGAAGACAAAGTTTGTTTATTTTAGTACTAGTAGTACGCATAAGAATATTTATACAGTTTAACTTAAATAGTATTATACTACCTGAAAACAAAGAAACGACATTTAAGTTTATTATTTAACGACAATAATTCCTTTTTATATAATTATTTTAATGTAACCAAACAATCTGAATAACAATGCGAGTTCTGTCAAACAAAAATAATCTGCTTTGCTGACTGAGTTAGCAACCAATACTCACAGCGCCATCTATGGGGTACCTAAGTACATTGTCATTGTTTACCGACAGAAGAGCGCTGTACCAATTAAAGAAATATAGTTTCTTTACACTCGTATGTCGCTTGGTGTAGAATCTTCAAAATTTGGCAAATGATTAAGACGTATTGACCTACGCATATCGCAATAGCCAGCACTCAAAAATGTTCATACGGAAATATACTCTCATATCAATCGTCCATATACCTAAATATACTATACTATATATAGTGTGGGATATCGTTCGAAAGAGCTGATTATAAGGGAGACAAAAATATTTTTTTTCTTTTGGATATTATATCTTCAGAGATATACTGAAAAATATCCTCTCTCTTATTTCCGAAAGGACTCAACCTAAAATTATGAAGAAAAATAGGGGTTTTAGAAGACTACGCAAAAGGTTGTAGCGATTATCCTAGATCTTATAATTATTAAAATATTCATCCCGTTTTAATGCCTGTGAAACATTTAGTTACGTTGTGTAAAATTAATACTGGTAAATAGTTTAATAGAAGTACCAATTAGGTACCCTTAAATATTTATAAGTACCTAAATGTGTACGGAACCCTCGTATTGCGAGTTCAACTCGTACTTAATAGTTTCTTTTTTAGTTTTATAATTTAAATTTAAGGATATTACAGGAAAATTAAAATTATGTGTCCGATATTTATGAATTTAGAAAAAAAAAGCTCTATAAATATTTAGTCACAATTAGTAACATTATGAAATTCAATTGTTATTGGCGGGCCACAAATTTACGTTGACCAATTAATTTTCCATGGTGCGGAACTCTCTGGGCGTGTTCGATTCGCCCTCGACCGTTTTATTAATTGATAGTTAAATATAATTTTATATAGATATATTTTGACATCATTATGACAGGCAATAATTTATATAATTATGTGAATTAATATAATTATGTGAATAAATTTTTACGGAAAAATTATGGGTATGTCGATGTTACAGCGTCATTTCTTTTTATGTACTATACCGCAATTGAAAAATGAACATTTTATGACGTCACCTTAGTAGTAATAGAAATTTTCTCAAACAATTTTTCGAAGAACATTTAATATTCGTGTTAAAAAGATATTGTTTTGAGAGATACTTTTAAGAGCTGAAAGAGTTTTTTTCTTTCAAATTCATCGTATTGAGTAGCAAATGAAAGCTAAGTGAAGTACAAGTTGGATAGTGTATATATTTTAATAAAATTTCATAAAATGAGAAAATAACTGTCCCTCACAATCGCCAAATCGATCGGCCATAAAAATTGAAAAAAAAAAATGGGTGTATTGGTAATGAGATCTGTATTGAGCAAAACTTAAAACAGCATTACCTGATGTAGTTCTTTTTTGACAAACTATTTGCCATTTTAAAGCTTAATATATTATAAACGGATCCTTGTATCGAAAATGTTTTTATGACATACCCCTAATGCTTTTGAAAGACCTATTCAACGATACCCTACACAATGGGGTATGCGAAAAAAAAATTCACGCCCATTTCATATGTAGGGGAGGTACCATAGAAAACGTTACATAAGAATTTATTTCATAACTTTGTAGGTGTTATAAATCTGTATAGCCATATCAAATTTCAGCGTTATAGCATTTAGTAATAAGACATATCGAAACTGTTAGGATTCCTACTTTAGCTACGGAACCCTACAAAAAGTAGATGACCAAAATATGGATCGATATATCACTTTCGCAAAGTTAGTTTTGACAGGAGGCTATCAGATTGATAAATATACAGACTGATATTCGTGACATCAGGCTCCATGCAGACGGGCGGTGTCGTCTAGACTGATCCGTGTCGGCTCCGATTAGTGTCAGTGGGGCGGATGGAGTCGAGCGCCTCGGACGCGGCCGGACCGTCTTCGTTACGGTTTTGTGGTTGCATCGAAGCAGTGGTTATACCTAAATAAAGAGCCAGGAAACATTGTATGAGAAGTGCAATCGGCCGGAATCAGCCTCGTGTTGCGTGAATAAAAAATGTATGTACTTACTCTGGTCTTTATATATTGGCTTTATTGGTCATTATATATTGGCTTTGTTAAAAAGGTTTTTGTTTGTGTTTAAATACGATTTCAAGCGGCTGGCTCGATTGAAGCGCAATCCGGAAGTCCAATTCTCAACCACTTTTTCAAGCAATAATTTGTTTAGCGTTGAGGCTCATTTTTGGTTGAATGGCTACGTCACTAAACGGGATTTGGAGTGAAGAAAATCCAAGTGCCATTATTGAGACGCCGATCCATCCACAAGAAGTCACTGGTATGCTTTATAGACTGGTGGACTCATTGACCCGTATTACTTCAAAGATGATGCCGGCAAGAACGTTACAGATAATGGAGAGCGCCTTAGATCCATTGTTACTGATTTTAGTTCCCCAATTGAATGGAATTAATTTTGATGAGCATTGGTTTCAACAAGTCGGCGCAACGTGGTATACAGCAAGCGACACTATCAATTTATTGCTGGAAACATTCGATGAACGTATAATTACGCGTAATGCTTTGGGAATTGGCCTCTACGATTGTGTGATATCATCACACCTATGGCTTATTTTCTGTGGGGACATGTGAAGTCGCTAGTCTATGCCAATAAACAGCACTTGGAAGAGAACATTCGCTGCGTTATCGCCAATATACAACCCCGACTGGTCGAAAAAATCGTTGAGAATTGGACTTACAGATTGCGTTCATTCGAGTTACTCGCGGCGTCCATATACCTGAAATCGTATTTGCACACTAATGGCATAAAATCGTGCATATACCTGAAAACGTATTTACATACTAATGGCATAAAATCGTCCATATACATGAAATCGTATTTACACACTAATGGCATAAAATCGTCCATATACATGAAATCGTATTTACACACTAATGGCACAAAATCGTCCATATACCTGAAATCGTATTTACACACTAATGGCGTAAAATCGCCCATATACCTGAAATCGTATTTATACACTAATGGCGTAAAATCGTCCATATACCTGAAATCGTATTTACACACTAATGGCATAAAATCGTCTATATATACCTGAAATCGTATTTATAGACTAATGGCGTAAAATCGTCCATATACCTGAAATCGTATTTACACACTAATGCCATAAAATCGTCCATATACCTGAAATCGTATTTACACACTAATGGCATAACATCGTCCATATACCTGAAATCGTATTTACACACTAATGGCGTAAAATCGGCCATATACCTGAAATAGTATTTACACACTATTGTCATTTTTTAGCCTAGTTATGGAGGTGGAGTTTTATTTAAAAGAGTAAAGAACAAACGCATTTTTCCATAGACCGTGAACGAAAGGGACTTTGATACCTAGCTTTCTGGAATGTTTGTCAGCATTGCATACAACCCGTCCTTAAATTACATCTGTTAGGATTTCGTTTCGTTTATTATCTAGTTTGTTAATAGTGGCTAATAAAGATTGAAGCTTTGTGGTTCTCATGATATTTTATTCTTCAAATAAAACGTAAATTTTGTATATGAGACAAAGTTTTTCGTGATGTATATGAGACAAAGTTTTTGTGATTTTTCAATAAAAAATATATGTGTTGTATTTTTTTTGTGTGTGTATGATTTTAAATGATATAAATATGGAGACATCCTAGCTCATGTCCGATGCGCACTTAGCCGGTTTCTAATGAAACTGTCGATTGTTAGCCTAGTAAAGCGGTTTGTTATTTATTAGAACCAGATATTTATTATTGCATATGTATCGATGTGGGCGCATCCTTACAATTCAAATAACAAAAAAAATCTGTCAAGCACGAGTAGGACTCGAACTTTTAGGCTTTCGTACACATCTAGGCATTGATAAACATTTAAACGTAGATATTATTTCTTATTAAACAAATAACATTTTTTACAATGTAAATTATTTACTATATCATAAAAACGAACTAATTATAAAAAATGTGTAATTCCGTGTAGAATCTAAATATATTATTTCTAAAAGGTGTTTTTTGGTCGAGCGGCTCGATCTCTTTAACTACTGCACCAAAAAAAATAAAAAAAATACCCACTTAAAGCTTATGTTTTCTACTTTAGGCGAAAAATATAAAAAAAATGGAAAAAAATCTTTTTGTTAATAAAAAAATTAATTTTTATAAAAATTGGTATGAGCGCCATCTGTGGGCGACACATCAACTATCTTAGCCAAATTGTATACTTGGAACACGCTAGATGGCGATATAGTGTGAAGACTTCGCACGGGTCAGCTAGTTAAAAATTATTGTTTTTTCCCTTTACTTGTGTTATAAGACCTCCTATTATGCCTACTTTAAAATTTGTAGATTAACCAGAAGTACCCTATAGGTTTTGATGATCAGCGAGTAGACTATTGTATGATTAAAATTATGCTTTAAAGGACCTATGTCTTTTTGTTGCGTGAACCAACAAATTTGAATTTTTTGCAGCAATGTGAGCCTATAGACTTCAGTGTATGATAATAATTTCACATCTCAAGCTTCTTCTGTCGAAAAGGCTTTGACTAAGACATACGAGTAACCAAGTGATCCTTTAAGGGTTCTTCCCTTAAAGGTTCACTTGGTTACTCGGAACAAGGGAACCTTTCGAAACAGGAATCCGTTTTCTTAATTTTGCGGGATAACTAAATCGATACCGTTTTTACGCCTGCCTTTCTCTGTTTGCGTATGTATAACTCAATAATCGCGGATTTGATTTTAATTGCGTTTCTGTACCATATGAGTGTACTAGTTGTTACCTTGTTCACGTATAATTAATTTTGACCGTGATATGGCCCTTGTCTTCGTTCAGGTATAATTAATTTCGACGGGGATGAGACATAATCTACGTTTATTTGTTTAACACAGTCTATGTGTACGTCAAATTACATGATGTGAAGTTTGATATATATATATATATATATATATATATATATATATATATATATCCATCACATAATTAAAACATGTTTGTTTATATGAATCTTATACGTGTAGATTCGTTATACTCTACCAGCAACTATGCGAAGGCGACAAAGACATAGGTATAGGTAAATACAGTTTTAAGTTAGGTTAAGTCGATAGGTTTGGTTGTGACGATTTTGAAAAAATAGTAAGTGGGTGTATGTATGGATAGCTTTGGGTTTGATATGACACAAGTTAGACTTTTTACAATATTTCTCTGCAAACGACGTTACCATTTTAGAGGGTGGAACAATGTAACCGAGCTGCGGCGTGAACTCACCAAGCGAGCATGCGACGTAAAACTGACCATGGGAGAAATAGTGCTGCCTCCACTCTCTAATTAATTAATATCATCTAGCGTCATAAACAGCGTCTGACAAAGCACGGTAACTTCCAGTACTGCATACCACTGTTAACCATCTTAAAGCAACCCTAAAGTCTAACAAGCAGATTGAAACATACAATATACTACCCATATCATCATCATCATTCATCATCATCATATATATTAATACGCTAAGGTTAAGATGTTACTCTCCCTTTTTAGAAAAAACCTCACAACTAATCCACATAAATTATATATCATTTTATAGATAATTGCTTGCTCTACCGGCATCGACAACTAAAAAATTTATTATTGCTATTGTTTTTGCAAATTAATTAATTATTAAAATTATATACACAAAACAGCAATGCTGCCATCTAACGGCTCAACGTCAATATGATTGACGGTCGGTAAAATTTTTGTTTAATTGCAAATCCACTCACGTATAAATAAAGTGGCGCTTTAGCTCAATGCTTTTGATACTTGCGCCTCAATATGTGTTTAGTAAAATATTTGTTTGATCTGTCATCTGAGCTTCATAATGGAATAAATAATGCGAAGACTTCGCACGGGTCACGCTAGTTAATTATAACGTTATTGTTTCAAATAACGTTAGTAATTTGCTAATGCTCTCAAATTTCACGGAGAAGCATACGGACAATGCACCACTCCGTATTATTTGGATGCTATATATATACTCTGCCTAGAGAATGTTTTTCTTGACATATGGATATCATCCATTGACAACCATGTACTCTTCCTCCTTTCGAATATACAATTTGTTCCAAACGTAGTATCTCGATACCTCGGGATATAGCAAGATTTTTGCATAGTTGGTATAGCATGATAAAGAACAGAAGTTTAGTTTTTGGTGAACTAGTCGCTTTATTGGCGAGTTCTTCCTGATTGAAATTTCCTATTTTACCGTTTAGTGGATGCAACTCGTGGTGGAGAAATGTGAAAGCCATTCACTTCATGTTTTTCATTCTCTAGAGTAAAATTATTGACATATTTGCAGAAATATTTTACTGATTTTATAGATTTACATTTAATAATGACGTGACCGTTAGATGATCTTAAAAGGACAAGATTATAAGGAACCACCCAATGGTTATCAAAGTCTATTCCTTTTATGTATACAATGAAGCCGTCTTTGCTGGGCGACGTCCTCCATATTGTAGGTAGCCGTCGTCACCGGTCTGTGTTTCGCTGAGTAGAGGCTTGGAATTTATTTTGTTGTGTTATCTTTCATGCATTGCGATTTATAATTTAAGTTTTCACAATGGCCATAAAATCATGTCAGGTTTCACTAATTTTACTCCCACTAAAATTAAACCCTTATTCCAACCCTTTAGCTATTGAATTTTGCAAAATTAGAGATTGTTTACATTATGTAAAAAAATTCCTCTCTAATTTAATAGAACTGCTTATTAATTATACTCTATTACGATATTTAAACTATGTTACCCCCTTAGAGGTGGATTTCCAAAAAAAACTGTAATATTTGTATTTATTTCTTTACTCTATAAAATGCTTTCGCGAAGTTTCGAGTAACATGTTTAATGTATTTCTCTGTATAAATTATGAACTTAAGTTATACCCCTAGAGGTGAAATTTAAAAACATCATGGTTTAGTGGATGGCTACGTTATTTGAGAAACTTTCGTGTAAATTTTCAAATTTAATAACCAGCGTTTTAGTTCGTATATTGATAGATGAATCAGACCATGGGTCAGTCAAATTATTATTTTATAAAAATTTATAAAATCAGTATCACTATCAGCATCAGGTGTTAAGATAAAAATAAATTTGTATGTTTGATCAAAGGAAAACTTTGTATTTCCAACGTGTTTTTCACATTTTCAAAATTTTAGCGACAACATATTTCCTTTTTTATTTTTTATTGTTTATTATATATTTATTTTTTATTTGTTTGTTTTTATTGTTATATAAAAATAACTAAGAAATACATTAATCAAAAAATACCTACTAGAAGGTCAAATGGGGGACTAATAAATAACGCGATTGTATTTCAGATATGAAATCGAACAAAAAACAATTTAATTTAAAGAGCCATGTTCAACATGGAGTTAAGCAGGATCAATGCACTAAGTTTGTATGCATCTTTGCCTGTGACTAAAGATCGTATGTAACTTGAGAACTAATCGAAACTAAAATAATTAAGGCTAACAATGGGCGGACGAAGCTCTGGGGATCTTCACTTCATTTCTTTAGTTTTGTTTATATTGTAGGTGTGTTTATGGTAATAGAAAAAGCGACCAACTTCCGTTGAAACGATTAAGTTTATATTGTTTATGATTGCTAGTTACTATAGCTCGATGAGAGAGACGGTGTTTAAGTTGATCTGTTTTAGATGAAGATATAGCTCTTTCGACTAATAGTAATTTTGTCAGCAGTCGTAGTTTTTCTGGTGTTAACAATTCAAAGAGCAATTTTGGAAGTAATTATGTACTATATCAAGGCTGATTTTTGAGGATTTATATTGTGCTGATTCTAAATTGCAGTACGAATTATTGCGTTTAGTTACCTCTAATGTTGCTTGTATTCTATGCCAGGCTGATGTCATAAAAATAAAGTGATTATAGGTTTTTTTTATAAATTCTTCTTTCTTTTATCACAATAGTTAGAAGTCTGTGATTGATAGAGTATGGAATTCACTGAAAGAAGTTTTGGTAGCACCGTCGGATCATACTATATATGAATGCCAAGTTGACCCATAACTATGTTTTTTAAAGGTTCCGTACCCAAAGTCTCGAATGGAACCCTATTATTATTATGTCAACGTTGTTTGTCCGTACATCTATCCCTTTATGTATCTATTGCGGATTTCTGATTTCTAACTAGAAGCTTGAGGAACTTAAAATTTATACACGATACTTAGTTTATTGACCTAAAACTAGAAGTATTTAAAATTATGTTTTGAAGGAGCAAAGGAGTATGGGGGTAATGTTGCAAAGAGCTCTATAAATAGAGAAAAGAAGAATTAAAAACCGTTTTTTATTTTTTTGTTATCACTCAAAAACAACAATTTTGTGGACAATCAAAAGTTGCCATTTTTGTTCCTATTTTGTTAAATATTGGTCTCAGAAACGTCATTGAATACCGAGCTGTAGATCGGTTCTGATAAAAAGGTTTACTTCTCATGCCTATATTTAAACAACAAATATTTTTAGATCTAAATATGTAATAAAAAACAAATTCATGATATTTTAGCTGGAAAGATGTACTAGGTAAAACATTTACATGGTGAAAAATAATTTTATTTGTGAATAGTTTAATAGAAGCACTATGTAACTTTAAATGTTTATACATAATTAATTGTGTACTCTCACGGTGCGGGATCCACTTAAAAGGTTTACTTTTATATGCTCTTGCTGTAATTTTTTCCCAGTGAATTAATTACGCATACTTAAATGGTTTATTTCTGTGTGCTATTGCCGTAAATTTTTCGCAGTGAGTTAATTATGCATACTTAAAAGGTTTATTTTTATATGTTATTGCCGTAATTTTTTCCCAGTGTATTAATTATGCATACTTAAAAGGTTTATTTCTGTGTGCTATTGCCGTTAATTTTTCGTAGTGAGTTAATTATGCATATTTAAAAGGTTTATTTTTATATGTTATTGCCGTAATTTTTTCCCAGTGTATTAATTATGCATACTTAAAAGGTTTATTTCTGTGTGCTATTGCCGTAAATTTTTCGCAGTGAGTTAATTATGCATACTTAAAAGGTTTATTTTTATATGTTATTGCCTTAATTTTTTCCCAGTGTATTAATTATGCATACTTAAAAGGTTTATTTCTGTGTGCTATTGCCGTAAATTTTTCGCAGTGAGTTAATTATGCATACTTAAAAGGTTTATTTTTATATGTTATTGCCGTAATTTTTTCCCAGTGTATTAATTATGCATACTTAAAAGGTTTATTTCTGTGTGCTATTGCCGTAAATTTTTCGCAGTGAGTTAATTATGCATTCTTAAAAGGTTTATTTTTAAATGCTATTGCCGTAATTTTGTTAAAATTATAATAAAAATTTTTTTTTCTATTTTATTACAGTTGATATTAGAGTAAAAACGTTGGTGTACTTGGAGAGTTGTAAACTTGAAAGTGTGAAAACTAGAATGAAATGAAGTGCTAGGTACACTTCATTTCCGTCCTAGTTGTGAAAGTTAATAAAATTCTAAACAATTATGATTATGGAAATCGTACATAGTTTTCTAAACAAATAAAATAGAAAACTTGATTAAAGGTACATATATATTGGCTTAGAAGCAGACGTAATAAATAAGTCCAAACAATCTGACGTAAATTTATATATAACCCTTTCTCATGGATAAATTACGTACAAGAGGTAAAATACATTTAGGATAAACTTACTTATTGCCTTGAAAGGGAAAAGACGTTTTGGAACTCTCTAGAGAGAAATATAGCAAATAAAGAATTTGGAAAATGCTTGGAGTTAAAAGAACATTATAAAATCAATAAAAATCAAAATAGAAAAACTAGTGGAAGGCTTCCCGTTTTCGTATCGTAAATGATTGATGGTAGAAAAATTAAAGGCAGTACAAAAAAAAAGCCTAATACAATAGAAGCGTTTGATTCGCATGAGACAGGTTATTATGTTTTTTTTTGTCTAAGGAAGGATTAGGTTGAATCCTTGTGCAAAGCAGGAAATGTTCTAAACCTGTCGACCACGTCCGTTTCACACGTCATTTTTTTCTACCTATGTATCTATTTCCTATTCCTAATATGTCTCGTACTCTGTTTTAATATGTTCATCGAATTAAAATATATATATTTATAATTGACATTTTTACAAGTAAATTAAATTTTGTTTGCATACTTGTTTGTAAAGGCTTTTGTTCTATTAAAATTCTTTCACTAACGTCTTACAATCTGCAGCGACAATATTTTGGAAATAAATATTACCTATGTAGTAATTAAACCGTCATATGCGTAAGCTTTTTGGTATGTTTTTATAAATAAATAAAAAAATAGAATTTCCGTCCAATCACTCTTACCTACATTGAAAATTGAGGATTTAACATTGTTCGGAGCTACGGAACCTTTCATGAGCAAGACTTGCACTTGGCCGGTTTTTTACTTTTTTTTTAATACTAAATTATCATATAAGCCTAATTTTTATTTCTCCTTTAATCTTGGGACTTTAAATGGCTTAGAGATAAGGTTTCTGTGAGACAAATTTTGGGTGAATAGTAATTTTTAAGAAAGAAACGCAGTAGTCTGAAACACACTGTGCATTATTTAAAAACATATGTAGATACTCGTTGCCATATAAGAGTAAGGATGATGTGAACGCACGGACTCTCGGCGAGCTGGCGGTGACCGGTTTCCGTTGCCGGCCGGCGGATTCCTCTAGCGCCGCCGGGACACCCGGCGCCATCTAGGGGCATGTGCGCTGCTGACTCACCGCACCCGGATCCTAGTTGCGATCGATAGATAGATATCAGCGCGGCCATTGTGGACAGCTCTTCTGCCGTCTAGACAGCTCATGTCTATTAAAGTGCGGACCTTTGAGTTTGTTTTGGCCTGACTTACATTCTCGTTTCTTCCTGTTTAATGACCAAATGAGCCGTACTTAGTTACTTCCCACTCGATTTAGTTTACGGTTTTTTCGCACACGAACTAAGAAAGTAACGAAGGACTGCGAGATTGTGTGTAAATTCGATTCGCTACGAGATACATAGTTAGAGCACAGTCGCAAGAGGATATTTGTCGATTTTTGAAGAAGTGTTTAAAATTTTTCGAAATGTGTCTCATAAACCCACAGTTGTGATATAACGTGGAAAAAGAGACTTGTATTGCAGTCATTCAAAGCTTCGCGGCAAAACACTTAGCCACGTGATACGTAAATTCTTCGATGTCACGATGCCCCAAACAAGCAATTAAATTGAAATGGGAAGATTCTGTCTCTTCCATCCACTTTGTCACTCTAAATATATTGGCAGATAAATATTGTTATTATGGAATTCAGTTTATAGGATCACGCTATCTTGCTCATATAACTACTTGAAGTTGGGCATATATTATTAGTACATTGTAACCTGTATGGTACATTTCAAAGTCACGCTTTCTGATTGGCGGACACAAATTGTCCTTTCTGATTGGCGGACACAGATTGTTTCGAAAATTAAATAAAAAATTGTATACAAAATTTATTGCAGTTTAAATGTCGTCAAATCATTATCTTAACCCAAAAATAACGACGTTCATTAATCTAACATTTTTTATACAGGTTGCAGATAATCTATTCACGTACGAGTTAGATTTTTTTCAGTATCGTGTTATTTCTTTGTCATTTAAAATTTTCGAATCATTTATTTAGACCAGAGGTTCCCGAACCTTTTTTCTCGTAGACCACATTCAAAATTTTACTGGTTTCGGTGGACGCCCTGCTGCTACATTTCTAGCATATTTCCAAACTCGAATCTTTTTTCACGTCAACGTAGACCCGCGTCGAGGCCCCCGTGGTCCCCTGGGGCCACCTGGACCAATTTGGGAGTCACTGATTTAGACGAATTAACCGTATTGGTGAAGAAGACGGATACTCTCTAGTGGCAGCATGTATGTGAAGAATAATTCCAGCATCGTAGTTTGTTTCATCTTGAACGGATTAATCAAATCACTTTCTTACGCCCTTCTGCCTTAGTTGTCGTTATTTTAAATTGTTTTATTTTTATGACTTAAATCATGATAAGAGATTAAAAAAAACATTAGTCGCGCACAATTAAATGAAACTACGTGATGTAGCTTTATTTCTACTTTCTTTAAGTTCTTTACCACGACCTAGGTTTCGTTATATTACAACATCTTCAGGTGGGCTATTAGCAAAGATATTAGTCACACACTTTAAAAGAATGTGCGTTTTTTCCCAGAACATCGTATTGACGTCATGAATGATGCAATAGTTGAAGAAATATCGATTTGTAGATTTTCTAGGAAAAAACTTAAATATATTATAATTATTTTAAAATTTTGTGAAGAAATACAATATGTGTAAATCAAGAATTGAGACAGTGAACAAGTTTTGGATGTTTAGCGAGAATCGGAATAAAATGTAATTAGTGATGTAATTCTTTGGACAATATTTAAAGATGTCATTGGGGCGAAAATTTATAAATGATGGAGATAAAAAGAAGTCATTTAAATTGTGCGTTTTATCAATTCTTCCTCTTAAATTTTGGAGACCACTGACAGATGATTAAGAGAAGCATTTATTTATTTGTGGTTAATAATCGAGAAATAATTTTATTCATAGCGATGATCTTCTCGAATGTGAATTGCTTTTTGAATAATAATTTTTTTTTAAAGACACATTATACATATTACAATTTTCATAAATGACTTTTTATTGTAACATTGATGATAAAAAAAATATGGGGCCAATGTTGATAAATCGAAGGTAAATAAGGTACCCGAATATAAAAAACTTGTCTTGCTTTTAATATATTTATTATTACTTCATATTATATTTTATTTTGGGTACTATTTTATTTATTGTATATCGAGCTTTCAAGACCAGCTCTGAAGTAGAACTTTGGTCCCGTTTTGTTTGTATAATATTCCCTGCCAGTCTAGTCCATAAGTGTTCATTGTAACACTATTCACATATTTCTGAAGTCATACTTCTTTAGGCGCTTTATGGAAAATTATGAGAGTAAAATTTTGCAATACCTACACATGATGTAATAAAAATCAACAGGATGAAGTTGCTCACGATGCGCGCGCATGATGCAAGAAAAATCGACAGGATGAAGTTGTTCATTAAACATGCGTGTAGTGACTGATACTATGTGCTTTCAAATAAAATTTTTTAGTAATTGAAATTTAATAGTGGTTCATAAATTTAAAAAAAATATTTATTGAGATTATTTTTGATAGAAATAGTTCTTATAAGCTTTTTAAAATATTTTATGTATTTATTTGCATTATAAATTATTTAAAATTTATAATCAAGTGCCAGTCCTTTTATTATTTTATTTCTATTCATTATTTGCGTGCTAAATCAAGTTATTCTTGTATTATGCTAAAAAGTATAACTTCTAACGCGCGTACATAAGTACACCCCCGATTAATTTTTTTGAGGGGCCAGATTTTGGTCGGCTTCTGTAAGAACGTCGTTGTCACTAAAATCGTAGAATCTAGTTGTTGGGAAGTTCTATATCCTCCTCGAGAGGCATCTGGTCGAACTCTGTGGGTAATAATGAAGAGTATTCCTTTTCTATTTCTTCTTTGTCTTTTATTTGCAATTTCCTTAACAGTTTCGTACTAAACTGTTTAAGAACATTGTTTGAGGGCGGATATTTCTTGGTTTCGTACACTCTACAACAGAAGTTTTGTGTGTTGAAAAAAAAGGAAAAATGTTTCCCATTGTATTTACTTTATTTTATTTTAAACATTAATATACACATAAAATGCATACATTTGGCGGACTTATTGCTACACGAGCAATCTTTCGTGGAGAACCATAATAGTTCATTATGAAAATTTAGATGTAGAATGTGGAATACTGTAAAAGACATTCATAACCAAAATGCAACATTTACAAATTAAAATATTAATAAAGAAGAAAAAAAAAGATTTAAAAAATATATACGTAAAAACTAAAATAATATAAACAATTAAAAAAAATAGTAGAAATCTTTAAATGGCATGGCTGGGAACAATGAAAGAAGAATAAAATTATATTAAGGAAATGTGAGACTAAGGGATTATGAGAGGAAGAATTTTTTTCAGATGGCATTTGAAAATATTTATTGAGGCCGAGTTTCTGGTATCCGGATCCCGTCGAGTCCAAACTTTCACAGCTTGGACTTTTCATAAAGGACAGTCGTATGTTTGGGAAACCTGCTCCTATTGAGCAAGGATTTGACGCCTTTTCATTTCATTGAAACAGTGCTTATTTCATGAATTTGACATTTTCAAACATTTCGACACACTAATTATTCGACCAAAATGTCTGCAAGCGGAGATAAATAGAAAACATGCATATATAATCTTGTTTCTAATTGGCGGCCGATAGATGACACTATGAGTGTCGTCTTGTCCCAAAAACTTGGTTTTATAACCACGCGTTACCTTCGTAAGAAAACAAAATAAAAATGCTAGCCCAGACTGGATTATAAACTTTCTATGTAAAAAATCATACTTTTTTGTTTTTATCGAAATGTCACGATCTAAAATAAATATAAAGTTACCGGGTATCGTGTTCATTTTTTACCTCGGCTTTCAGGTAAATAAATAGATGCGTGCTTGTAATAATTATGGTTGCTATGCGAAGTGAGAAAAATAAAACAATAATATTATGACATTGAAAAAAACAATCTTGCAATTATGACTCAATCTTTGTTCCGCCATTAAGATCCGCCGCCACTCTGAGTCCAAGGTTTTATAGCTTGGACTTTTCATGAAGCACAGTTGTATATTTGGGAAAACTATTCCTATTGAGCAAGAATTTTACGCCTTTTCATTTCATTGAAACAGTGCTTTATTTCACGAATTTGACATTTTCAAAAACTTGACAAAATAATTATTCGACCAAAATGTCTCCAAGCGGAGATAAATAGAAACAAGCTAATATAATCTTGTTTCGAATTGGGGACCGAAAGACAACAGTGTCCCAAAAACTTTTATAACGACACTGAGTGTCGTCTTGACCCAAAAACTTATTTTTAATATCGCGTTACTCTCGCAAGAAACCAAAATAAAAATGCTAGCCGAGACTGGATTATAAACTTTCTATGTAAAAAATCATACTTTTTTGTTTTTATCGAAATGTCAGGATCTAGAATATTTTTATCGAAATGTCATACAATTTGACATTTCAATAAAAACAATGAAATGATCTAGAATAAATATAAGGTTATTGGGTATCGTGTTAATTCCTTACCTCGGCTATATAGGTAAAAAATAGATGCGTGCTTGTAATAATCATGGTTGCTACGCGAAGTGAGAAAAGTAAAACAATAATATTATGACAGATGACATTGAAAAAAAAAACAATCTTGCAATTATGACTCGAACTCTGATCCGCCATTAAGATATAACTGCGTTTAACCGGTCAGCGGATGGTGACCGAGAAGCGGGGCAACATAGTTAACACTCTTATAGTCCGTGGGAGACTGGCGCAATTTTCATTGCGATAATATGATTATTATTCAGCGTCTTTCCACGAGGCATAGCTTTGCACATGTTTTGTGTAACGCATACACATTGTACTATTACATTTCGTGTTTATATTTTTTTTTGCAAAATAACAATTTTCACAACGGTTCGTGTTTTATCGGCGCGCCGCGTCAGGCGAGCGTATCACTGTATGTGACTTTGCGTGTGGTGACTTATTCAATTGATATGGATGCGTCATTCCTGTGTATCGATTTGATTTTATAGGCTACGGAAAGATGCTTCAGCTATCTTTGTTTACGTTGTCTTTCTTTGGTGGAAGGAATATATTGTAACTACTTTGTATAATCACGAAATATATTTCAAGGTGGACAGATCACTTCGTAATGAATATGTATTGTTAGAATACAAGTTAAATTATGTGTATAGAAAATAAATATATATATATGCCGAACATACATACAAATGAAGTCAGTGTTGCGAAGTGTGAATATACGATTATCTGACCGAATAAAAATCACATTCTACGTTATTTGATTTTAGTTATTTGACAATGTTCGGGTATTTCCGCACTGGCACAGCGTACGGTCATAAAATTATTTTAATTTTGCTTATTAAAAGTTTAGTTTAATATGTATAATAAAAAAATACTAAAAATATGCCAAGTAACGAAAAGACCCATTGAGATAAATCAAACGTGCCTAAACTGAATAGGTTTACTAATAAGTTCCTACTACTATCTCTCTCCTCCATCATCAGACTTTCTGGTTATAATACGTAACCAAAGGGCTCATTGAGACAAGTCAAACAAGCTCAAACTCCATGGGTTTACTGTTAGCCATTGAAAAGTTCCCATGACTATCTCTCCACAGTCATCAGACCCTTCCGGTTACAATAGGCAACCAAAGGTTTCTTTGATAGAAGTCAAACAAATCCTAACTCGACAGGTGTTCTATTACCCATTGAGAAATTCCTATGACCACCTACCTGCTCCACCATATCAGATCGATGGCCCTATATTATTTGTATTGTCATCAAAATTGCATAAGTTTGCAAGTTTCAAATAGATACGGTAATAGGGTATTGTGACGTGACGTCATAAGCCAGTTGTGTTTTGTATGGGGCGTTTTCGCGGAAGCGTAGTTCGTCAGTTTTTAAGTCGTTATAACTTTGTAATGAAAAGTCTTAGGTGCGATATATTTATTTTAACCGTTTTTAATGTTATTATTTATTCTATATTAGTAATAAAAAAATATAGTCAAATACTTTCTTAGAAGTGGATGGAAGAAAGTGAGTAGAAAGGTTTGCTTATAATGCTAAGAATTTACAGATCAAGCTAATGGAAGTGTGTTAATAAAAAAAATAACATTGTATGTACGATCCACGCGCGGAAGTAAAACTTCTACATTTTGTTCTTGCATTTTGCTACATAAATGTGATATTAGATGCAGTAAAATAATATAATTTGCACAAATTGTGATGATGGTCACGTCTTAACGTGATGATTATCATTACAACCGTTTCATCTAATTTGTTAACTTGTATAATTATATTCTATGGTAAAACAAAATGTGCTATAATTTTATCAATTACAGGTACTTAAATATACATGTTCATTGGATCCTACTTATTTATTGTTTTATAACGTATAAAAATACTACTATTTTTTGTTGTCGTTTAAGATGTTTACACTCGACGCAAAAACCTCCAAATTTTGACATGCACGATAATGTTAGTTCGTTGAAAGTATTCTTCAAAATTCTTTTAAAACTTGTATACTTATGTAAATTTACTGATATGTAATTGAATAATCGATAGATGGCAATAGGATAGCGTTATTGGTTAGTGAAACCTTTCGGCGTTTCATGTTCGATAGATCGACTTCAAAAGATTAATTTGAAATTAAAATGTGTGCCAGTTATTTTTTCTCCCACTCAGTTTGTAGATTTGTTCTCCCACTTCTTTTTTTGGAAAAAAAAACCATGTTTTAATTATTATCTATGGCTCTAATACGTTGAAGAAAATCATGAGAATTAATGACCATCCTAATTTTAACTAACATCATAAATGCATAAGTATATTTGTTTGTCCTTCTTTTACGTCGCAACGGATCGACGTGATTTTTTAAACAGACTTAGTGGGCAAGCCGGGTAATGACATAGGCTGCTTTTAATAAACTCTTAATCCTCTTGGAAAATTCTTAAAAAGTACACCAACGTAATAACAAAGCAACGTCGCAATAAAGCAATGGTTGATCCATCGTCATAATTGAAAATAAAACATCGTCGAAAAAAAAACAGTGAGCCGTCACGGGACGCCTGGCAGATGTGAAACATCGTGTTCGTACAAGTAATAAGCATAAAAGACAAGTTTATTACAGGAACTAAATATAGCATAATGAAAAAATGAAGTCTTACGAATTTCTTACAGAAAATGGTGACTTTATTTAATAAACATTTATTTACAATTAATACAAAAATAATAAAGTACAGGTTATGTGTACTGTAGTAAACAACAGCGTTGAACTGAGTGAGGAGGGGATGGCGTAGTCGGTTGCGCATGGCGACACGTCGCCATACCGAACACTACTACATATAGACTATATATATATATACCTTATTATAGCGTGGCGACCCGTCGCCACGGCAAGCGTCGCCACGCGAACGATCCGGTTTATACCTGCGCCTGTAAATGTTTCACATCAAAAATTTAGTAATTAATTTCCCTGAATCACTCTAGATGGCGCTGCATGTTTAAATTTTTCTCTATAAGTTTGTAACTACAAGCCACGGTTAATAGCTAATTTCATTATAATTAAGTAAAAATAAGTTCATATATTATTTTATTAATTTTTAAAATTACAAAAATACGTGTCTATATTTATTTAATAAGTCAGTCTCGTTAAACTCGTGTTGTAATAATGAAGTGTGCCACAGGCTCGTTGCAATCGAGCGACGTAATGTTTCCAATTGATTTAATTATTATATTTTGGAAATATTACGTCTGGCTATTGCGGAACAAAAGCGGACATGATCGCCGCCATTATTTCAAATGCATTTGTTTTCGCAAGCCATTTGTGTTAATTGCTTTTCCTCTGTGCCGAGACTGCAGACGGACACATTCGTATTTTCATATGATAATGTTAAATGTTTAACTTCTTTGTAAAATGTTTACTCATATATGTGGTCATTATATTGGCTAATTATAAATTGGCCAAAAAGAAATAGAGAACGCAAAATTATATAACTTAATTTTTTTTCAAACGTTTGTATTCTCATTGCTATATTTAAGAAAGGCTTTTCTACACAGTGACATTAGGAGTTTTAATTTTAAAGATTGTCAAGAAAGATTTAGAGATACAATATATGTCGATACAGGCTATTTTACGTAAGAGACTAAACGGACAATATATTAATTCAATGCGCGTAACTTATATGATTAGTTTTCAATTTATATTACTATATACAACAGTAAGAGATGTGCAAATAAAAATCATCTTGCAACAAGACAAATATTATTGTAAGATTTTTATTAATTTGTCAAAGTATTTTAGGGTTCCGTACTTCAAAATGAAAAAAGAAACCTTTACAAGATAGATCATTCACGTGTCCGTCACAGCCCATTTTCACAGAAACTATGCAACGAATAAATGTGAAATTTGGCAAAGTAATACTTTTATTAATCAATATTTTTTTACACTAGCTAACTTTTTAAAAAATGTTCATGTAAGAATTAAAGGAAAAAATTATGTATTCAATTGTTTTTTTTTGTATTTCACGTATCGTGTGGATATATCGTATCATTTGAAAGGCCTTGTAGTGAGGAATACAATTTTTTTATAATTTTAAATTGCGTATTTAAAAATATATTTAAAAAAATAAGCGAAAATAAAATGGTAAAATGTGACTAGAACATTACGGGAAAACTATAGCAATTTTCCTGGATCTTGTAATTTTTTAAATATACACCACGTTTTTACGCCGTTGAAAAATATAGTAATTTACTGTGTGAAAATTTAAAATTTGTAAACGGTTCAATGGAACTACTATTTAAATATTTTAAATGCCTCAAGGTTTATGGAACCTTCGCAGAGCAAGTTCTACTCGTATTTAATACATTTTTTTCATTTGGTTTTCATGGAATATTTCACTCATTTTGTTATAACTATAGTCAAAATAACTTTACTATAAAAATCTTAAATACATACAAAATGTTTATGTTATCGTGAAGAATAAATGGTTAACATTTCATCATCGTACAAATTCAAGAACCAAAAGTAGGAAGTGGGAGATGGTTGGCTGTAGGGGCAAGATGACTTATTCTCGATAAGATTAGAATCAACTAAATGCTAACGCCGAGATGTCTTACATTAAGTTCGTTATAACTACTACTAAAATCACTAACGCGCTGAAGGCATATGTCGTTTTGGAGCTGCATAAGCTTATAGATACATTGTTATTATCAAATATTTGTTGTAATTTTTGTAACCGGCATTTTGTTTAAAAAAAAATGTCTGCTTACAAACCTTCGCTAGATAGCTGTTAGACCAACAATGTTATTTTTTAATTGCCAACCTCGTATAAGTATTATTGTGACTTTATTTGTATAACATTGTACTTTTTCGTTATTTATTGGATTAATACTGTATTGTCGTTAAGACCTGACAGTGAGCTTTACAGTATACCAGGAGAGGACTGGGTCAAGATATCAAATCTCATAAGTAGGCTGACAAATCATGTTAGGTCGAAAATTTAATTTATTTTGCTTTTATTAATTTTAAATCGGAAGATGATGTTGGTGATAATAAAATAATTGAGGGTTACATATTACATCATCGTCATTTTAAAGGTTTTAGATTATTTCTTTTTGGAACTTATATTAATTTATATTATATTTTCTAAATATTGAGTTACTCTTCCCTTGTTACACGAGATTATTTTTAGATTTTAATATGTTTTTACATTAATTCTTAGCATACCAAAATTGTTATAGTTTATGTTCCATCTGCCATTGTTCATTACTTGTAAACCGAAATTATTTTTAGATTTGACACTACCAGAGACAGTTTAATTTATGTAACTTTGTACAAATATTCCGACATTAATAAAACCGGTCAAGTGCCTTTCTGACTACGCATTCATTGGAGTTCCACAGTCATTTCACAAAATATAAAACTTACGCATTTTACAAATTTTAATACCCGACAGTTGGACCCGCTTCTGTGATTCGTCATCTGTATTTTTTAATGATATATTGTATTACACATATATTTAATAATTCAGATTAATTTACGTTAAGAACACTAGCAAGCTCAGTTGTTAAGTCATTTCTATAACACATTTTACATTAGTAACGCATGTATTTTCGCATGGTTAAAAGTTTATTTAATTCTTTGAAAATTAATGAAATTGGATTACTCGTAATAATTTCATTTGAAAGTACTGATTAAAACCGGTATTTTTTCACATTTTTACATTAACTTTGTTTGGAAATGGGCCCTCCCATTCTCACCCCATGGGCACTTTGAAACTGATTACTTCGTAAACACGGTTAAAAAAGTGTTAAATGAAATTTAAACTTCAGTTTAACACCTTTCTAATTATACTTTACATAATGGGGTACGCTAAAAATGTGCTACATATTAATGTAGATCTTATCTGAAGCGTATATTTTCAGAATTCCATCTACGTAGTTTTAAAATCGTAGCAGCTACGAGCGCCTGACAAACGGATACACACGCACACGGATATAACATAACGTAAATTATAAGGTTTCTACGTTTCATTCCTAACCCTAAAGACAGATTTTATTTTCCTTCTTTATTTTTTTTCTGTTTTAATATATAGGTTTTAACACTTAGTTTAGTATTTTTTTTGCTGTATTTGAAACACTAATTACTAATTACGTTTTAACTATAATTGACATTAGGTGATAATGTCATTATGGTCAACGTACCCTGTGCGACGAGTCACTTCTCGTTGTAAACCATCAATAGGAATAAACCGTATTAATAATTAAATACATTTTGTAGTAAAAACAGTTTTTGGTTTTAGTATAAATTTAATGATGGATTTTTATAGGCTAAAATTTAAACAATTATTTTATCATTTTCGGCCTCCTCTACCGGTTTTGCTTTTTTTGACGTACAAAGAAGCAGCCGCATCGCGTTTACGCGGAAATTGGGGTGGGCTTATTGAAAAAAAAATTAAACAAAGTTACTACGTCATCTTTGATAATAAAACCATTTTACATAAAAAAATACTGTTGTTTACTTTATTTCTTTTTTTTCTCTAATGGCTTTTAAACATCGGCGTGTGTCTGAATTCGGATGGTATATTTCTAGTGACACATCATGTTTAACCACTTTACTGCTATACAGTCCTCGGCGCCCTACTATTTTTTAACTATCGCCATTTAACTAGAAATGAAGTCCTCTTCGAGACGAATGAAATGAGCGTTCTGCTATAATTACAACTACCAATACGAGAGTTCTGCTACAATTAAAATTACAACTACTATTACGAGAGTTCTGCTACAATTAAAATTACAACTACTATTACGAGAGTTCTGCTACAATTACAATTACAACTGCTAATACGAGAGTTCTCCTACCATTACAATTACAACTGCTAATACGAGAGTTCTGCTACAATTACAATTACAACTGCTAATACGAGAGTTCTCCTACAATTACAATTACAACTGCTAATACGAGAGTTCTGCTACAATTACAACTACTATTACGAGAGTTCTCCTACAATTACAATTACAACTGCTAATACGAGAGTTCTGCTACAATTACAATTACAACTACTAATACGAGAATTCTGCTACAATTTTACTTAGAAGTTTCCTTGATTATCTTTTGTCTTCGTCACCAGACCAGTTTCGCGTTACAATAATATTGTCTTGTTATCGGAAATATACATTACATATAAGCAAAATTTTAGCTCAATCGGTTGATGGTAAAAATTCAGTTACAAGATTTGATTGTTAGACAGTTGAGAAACTAAATAAAAACATTTAAAATTAACGTTAATTTTTTAAATTTATTAAAATTTATGCCTCATGTTTGCGAAGCAAGAAGGAATTTACATGATTTTTTAAAAAATATATTAATTGTACCTTATAAATTGTACCTTTGAAGATTTTTACTCTGAAATTTAACGTAATCCTATCAGGATTACGTTAAATTTCGTTAATTATTACTTATATTTGACTAAACGATAATAGTTAATCAATAAATTATTTTTGTTATACGTAAAAAGGAATAGATGTTGTGATACACTTTTATGCAAGTTCGCTGCAAAATATATTTTTTGTCGAATAGCGAAACAATTTAATTTTCCACCATTTTTCATATTTGTTTCAAGCCACCACAGTTAGTGCTTTCATGGATGACAGCATGACCTTGGTTTCCATCGAGACATTTAATTTCCCCTGAGCTTGCTGTACTCTTACAATTTTTATTTTTTTTTCCTAATAGCACATCGCTTGAACAAATCTAGTAAAACGTTTGTTTAAATAGTTTGTGTAAAAACAACTCCATTCTATTTGGTCAATTTTTGGCGTTACGTTGATCTTTTCGCAGAAATTAGTGAGCTGATGGTCAGGAGTCTCGGTTTATTTGCTCCTCTTTGTTCAGACACCTGTTCAAACGAAACATAATCGGTGATGTGTGTTCATGTTACCGTTAATATCTGAACTGATGTCAGTGTTGATATTGTTTGGCGACAGTAGATGGTCACAAAACAAACTAAGGAGCACAAGACCGAAGCTATTTGCGGTTGTACGCCTGTGAACATTAACGTAAGTAGGAATGTCGTTTTGAGGGATTGTAATTTGATAACTTATTTTTATTTTAGGTAATTTTTCCAGGAAATTTTAGCATCTAGTAAATAGTTCCAATTCTTTTTTTTAAATCGATGAAAATCTGTTGGCAAACGATTAGGTATAACGGATTTATCATTACAGTCTTGCGAAATTAAAAAAAATGGGGTGTGGCTGTGTCATGGCCACGGCCGTGTGTTGTACGTGAATACGTCTATATAACGGGTTATGTATTTAGGATAAAATATATATTTTTGATAATATTTTTTTATTTTAACACTTAATTATATTCACTGTCACTACTTTAAACTAATATTTTATATACAATCGATACATTTTGACGACAGCTGACGAATAAAATGAACATCGTAGCTTTTCCGAATCAAAAGTTATACTAATTGCAAATCCCGATACGCAGCAAAATAACCTCAAAATGGCGGCGCTTCCCCTCCACCGCGCGCGACGCGTCACTGTTTTCGCTTATCGTAATGAATTCTTTGATCCTTTAGCTATAATTTAATTTTTGATGTAGAGGATAGATTCGAAACTGCAGCGCCAAACTGTATCCCCCGATTTTGTTATCATTAGGATTTTTGGATTGCCACCGTATGGTAGCAAATTTAAAGACGTATTCACGTCAACACTTAATTGGAAAATTGCTTCTAGCATCATGTTAAGTATATATCAGTATAATTTTTTTATCAACCATTCATTGTTGGCAATTCAATCGAAACATCACTAATTAAAACAAATATTGGCAGTAGAATACTTTGAGCGAGTACTGAGTACAGGATAGAATAAAGTGAACTAAGTATAAAAACTATATGGCAATTTACACTTAGTTCTCTTTATTTTATACTTATAGTGTAATAATCGTGTTTTATAATAAGAAAATGTTTATTTTCTTTGTTTTTTTATACAATAATAATAATACTTGTCTAGAAAATCCTTGGTATACCAACAGTAGAAACTGTCAATCAAACTGGCGATCAGTAACATATCTAAAAATCTGTATTAAGACAATGATTTAGTTTATATATGTTCAAAAACTGATTTGTCTACTGTAAAGTCAAATAAAGTTAGATTGAAAAATGTTTAAGTTTTTCGCAAATTCTGTGTGATTTCTTACCCTTGATATCCAGTGGGATATGTACCCCAAGTAATTTTAGGAAACCTTGCAAAATTTTATAAAATAAATTTAATGCCTAATATGTATACAACAAATTTAATGCATTAATTTCATTTTTAATTCCTTTGTGGTCCTGAAATGGCAACAACCTCTATTTGAAATATATACAAACAATTCTCATTTTTAACGTAGAAATACGTATATTTACTGTAACATGGGATACTGTCATGGTATTGTAATTTGATGTATGTTGGCAACCCATGTTATTAAAAAAAATTGAAATAAAATTTTTGGGAGACTCGCTAAGAATACTTCGTCTGTCTTAACAAGGCGAAGCTGTAAGCCCAAAAAGCAAATGTGTAACAAGCAAGTTGGTATCGTAAATAGCGGTGATTGGAATTAATCGCCATTCTTCGAGTTACACGGTAACATATACAAATGTACGAAACATGACAGCGGTTGTTACGTGCCAGTCAGCCAGCTGAAAGTGATACGTTTGCTTTGGTCAAACAAAAGCACCTGATTAGTGGGTGAATGCGGCGTGTAATTACTGTTCATGTTTTTATTGTACATCGTAGTGATTCGCTCCATTGTTTCGTGCACTTTCTGCTGTTGAGCAGATTTTAAGAAAGTCTTCCGATAATGATACGCTTATAGCTCAGCTTTGAGATGAATGTCAAGTTCAGATTTGTGCCGTTCGTGAATATTATGTGAATAGATTGGCTTTTGATCGCTTTGCATTTATACATCGCCTGGCCAGTCACTTTTGTGTCGTACAAAATTCAAAAAAGTATTTTCGTAAACGCTATCGATAGATTCGATATACTTTAGTACCAACGTGGAAATCGGTATCTTTTCGAATGTTTTCTAAATATTAATCACTGTAAAGTATTTTATGGAGTTTTTTGTATGTAAGTTATGGTAATATAAATGGATATGGTCTGTAGCTGTAGGTTCTATGGATGGGAATGTAAAATGTAGATTTTATTGTTACTAGTGATCGCCCAGTGCTCGAAATTCGACCGTAATTCATTGAATTTTTAAGTTCCAACTTGCTGAGGTTCTTTTGTCAAAGAGTATGTCTATACCTCTATAGTCATAGCATCTAATTTTTTTTAAATTTTGTCCTCATCGTTTTACGTCAGTTGACAGTATGAGCAAATACGTCATTAGCGTAGGCTGTTTGCCTTAATTCCCTGCAATACTTATGAAATTAAAAATTTAATGTTAGTAACAGTATAAAATCATTGTTTAATATCGCACTCCTTCGTGTGTGCAACATGCTTAAAAAGGGGTACAACATTTTTACATAATAATATATAGACATATTATATATAAATTTTATACTATGCCAAATCTCACTCATCTGTGCGCGCAATATGCTTAAAAAGGGTATAAAGGTTCCACTTCAGGTATTAATATATAGACATATATATATATATATATATATATGTGTGTGCGCGGGTGTGTGTGTGCGTGCGCGTGTGCGCGGGTGTGTGTGTGTGTGTATGTATGTATGTATGTATATATATATATATATATATATATATATATATATATATATATATATATATATATATATATTAGCTATGCTGCACACCTCCACGTAAACTTTACTATGCAAATTTCACACTCTGTGCGCGCAATGTGCTCAAAAAGGGGTAGAAAGTTTTCACTTCAGGTATTAATATATAGACATATATATATTTTAGCTTTGCTGCACTCCTCCACGTAAACTTTAATTATGCAAATCTCACACTCCTATGTGCGCAATATGCTTAAAAAGGGGTACAAAATGTTCTCTTCACGTGTTAATGTATAGACATCCCATGATCCTGAAACTACCAGATTTTGGAATGTGAGTTGTAATTGAAAATGGGACAAAACATTAATGATAATTTTTACTTGAGAGCAATAGTACTTGTCGATTCTGGCCGGCTCTAAAAGTTTAGTCTAGTGGTAGAACGTGATAAGAATTTTCAATTTTACAATATTCTTTTTAGGATATCGATATTTATCCTATTTTTAGGATATCGATACTTATCGATATTTTTATAATCTCTAATAAGTGATGTATGTTTAACTGAGTCGTATTTTAAAAATTAAAAACAGAAACCGAAACCACTATCTTCACTTTTCGTTCACTTATTCAGATAGGTATACATGTCACCTTTTGAGTATTTGATCCTAGACTTGCGAAGTTAGATACATAAAAAGGGTTCCTGTTGATAGTTTTAGGAAAAATATCTATGGATATTATGTAAAATGTTTTGAACCGTTGAACAATGATCATACAACATGGTGATAAATAGTAATGACTAAACATTACGCACTATTATTTGAAAATAAAAATAAATTCTACAAGAGTATACACTTTGCTTAATACTTTGCAGGTTTAGGATTTAGGACTGTCATCCTAGATTCAAATTACACATAAAATAACTTTAATGGTAATTAAATAAATTGGCGTATTTATACAATTATAAATTAAAATTTTGATATGAAACAAAAAAGGGTTTGTTTACGCAAATATTTTAAGCGAACTAAAGTATACTTTATCACAGCGTTCATATTCGATCGCGAGTAGCTACGTTCGTCT
Source organism: Druceiella hillmani (assembly GCA_039881145.1). NCBI lineage: Eukaryota > Metazoa > Arthropoda > Insecta > Lepidoptera > Hepialidae > Druceiella > Druceiella hillmani. The sequence goes on from JAYKKI010000004.1 coordinate 51,928,954, forward strand.
ACATCAGGGTTTCCCAACCTTTTTTCTGTTGTTCCGGGGAGCCCCCGGACTACAAATTATATTTTCATGACCCCCCCCCCCCTTTACTTTTTCATACCCCCCCCTTGATTTAGTAAATTAAATAAAAATGGTAACTGAAGTTTGTAATTACACAAACTTACCTTTTAACAGTGAGACACAATAATTTTACACACTCAAACTGATTTCTCAACAAAAAATGTGTGGTAATAATAGCGAATATGATATTTAATTTCATTAATTCTATGCATGTAAATTAAACATTACATCGTAATGTTATTTGTTAATGTTGTTTGTATATTTTTTTATTTTTTCTTTCTAAAATGCAAACGCTTTCCGCCCCCTTAGGAGGCGCGCCCCCCTGGTTGGGAACTCCTGGTCTATATAGTTCCAGTTACATATTTGACTAAACAGTTCCATCGTTTTCTTTCTCTTTCATGTAACGTCAAAACATATACTTTTATATCTATCTTCACGACGCGACGAGTGAGTGAAATGATTGATTTGGTGAAACGAAAAAGACGCCGATCACTCCCGAGCTAGTGATATACTGATACATTTTGATTTAAAGCGATCGAGTGATGTGTATGATCGTGACATGGGAGCTCATATCTTTTATATATGTTACACATCTCTAGTCACAGGCCTGTCATTTCGATCTTACTTTAATCCGTTAATATCGATCTGTCAAATCTGAAAAGATTTAGTTCACTAGGACGTAGGTTGTAGGTCTCTTAATCAATTGTCTTCGTTTTTAAATTCCTAGACCGTTTGTGCTCAGTACTCCATGTATTCGCGGTACAATGATAATGTGCTTGAAGATAAGGTTTTTGAAGTAAAACTTCTTTACGTACGCTAGACTTGGGGAATAAGCTGGTGAATCCATGACGAGAGCGTTACGAAAAGTGTGATCGGGCGAGGCGAACAGAAGTTGAGAGGGAGATATAAGTTAGTGAAGACAGAAAGTGAGAGAGTTACGTTTCGTATATTACTCTAGGGACAAGAGAGAGAGGTGCGAGCACACATTTTCTTTCTCTCTTCCTCTCATAGCCAGTGCATGAAATATGTATATATATATATATATATATATATATATATATATATGCGAGTTTGCTAGCGTTACGCGAACGGTGATTTTTTTATTATTTTGTAATTTCATTTCGTTCTTGAACAATTTTATAAATTATTATTTTGTTCAATACATTAAATATTCTACGTTTAAAGTGAATAAAATTGTAAATTCATTTTTTTGTGAATTTGAAGTTTTACTTCAGTCGTGTGGTCTAAAACACACTCGTTTTTTGTGCATTATTTAAATTCGTCGAAGTTGTGTTTTTTTTGTTAAATTTCGTAAAAAATAATATGCAATTGAAGTAATATAGATTATTTATTTAATTTGATTATTTATTTTATTAGCTAATATATACAATTTTAATAAATCGACTGAGTGTCATAAAGTATTAGCTTTTTTCACAATGTTATTATTTAATGTATCATTTTTGTAGTTTTTTAATGTATATTGATGTTGCTACACTGTAGTTTATGTTTAAACATATTTAGATTACGTAAAATTTGAGTATTTGAGTTTTATGATTGTTTTTATTGTAAAACCTTCAGAAATTTAAGCCTGTTTCTATTGAACAGGATTAAATTTCTGAAGGTTTTACTGGGATTGTTTATATTTATTTTATTTCTTTTTAATACGATTTATCTGTTTCCTTAATTAAAATATATGTTTATTTTTTAGTACGTTTATGTAGATTAATAAACTGATTGACTTATAGATAAAAGTCGTAACAGTCACACGTTTAAGTGAATTTGATTATTGTAAGCCATTCCCTTTTGAAATACGAAATTAAATGTCTCGTGCGATGAGACCGCCAGTCTCAAGCCTAGAAAGTATGAGAGGAAAGTTTGTTTAGGTACAACGAACGAACTCGAAGGTCTAGTTCTTGAATTTTAAAGCCATATACTGAACTCACAGAAGAGATCTTAAATGCCATACCCTAATGTCTACATAAATTATTAATACAGTATAAATCTGGTCGATATTTATTTTTAAACAGAAAAGTATCTTTGTCAAAACCGCAGCCGTAGTTAAATAAATTCGCTTTACATTGTCAAAGAAATCTGGTTGATATTTATTTTTAAAAAGAAAAGTATCTTTGTCAAAACCGCACCCGTAGGTAAATAAATCGGCTTTACATTGTCAAAGAAATCTGGTTGATATTTATTTTCAAAAAGAAAAGTATCTTTGTCAAAACCGCACCTGTAGTTAAATAAATCGGCTTTACATTGTCAAAGAAATCTGGTTGATATTTATTTTTAAAAGAAAAGTATCTTTGTCAAAACCGCACCTGTAGTTAACTAAATCGGCTTTACATTGTCAAAGAAATCTGGTTAATATTTATTTTCAAAAAGAAAAGTATCTTTGTCAAAACCGCACCTGTAGTTAAATAAATCGGCTTTACATTGTCAAAGAAATCTGGTTGATATTTATTTTTAAAAGAAAAGTATCTTTGTCAAAACCGCACCCGTAGCTAAATAAATCGGCTTTACATTGTCAAAGAAATCTGGTTGAAGGTCTTAGCAGAGTAAACTTCATTATTAATCCATTATTCACAATTAAAAATCTAAATTAAAAAAATGAAATCAAAAATTTAATTGTGAATAATTAATTTTCTACAAAATTAACGCCAAATATATTCATTCATTATTAATATTGGATATGTTATATATATATATATATATATATATATATATATATATATATATATATATATATATATATATATATATATATTATTTAATTCTTCATACGCCATAGTATGTATATATAACAAGTTGTCTACATGGGCGGAATTACCTACGGATTATTTATGACGTATTTACATAATATTTAAAGTTGTAATAATTAAGGTAAACAAAAAGATATCTAAAAAACTAGCGAATTTACATATTTTTTTATCGATAAGCTAGTTCAGTAGTTGGATAAAGCGTTTTAACGAAGCGTGAAAATTAAGTATAATTACTTTAAAACAGTAACAAACTTACGACTAATTTGACTTTACAATTTTGTGGTTGTTATAGAATTACTTTAAAAGTTTATTATTGTTTCTCTTGCTAATTCTTTTAAACTATTTTCTTTTGTTGCAGGTAAGTAATGTTTTGCTCTCCTTGTTGAACAGACGTCATGTAAGGATCTCGCGATGACTTCATTGGTAATTATACAAATTTAGTTGTACTATACGCCAATGATGATGGCTGTTTTTGATGAGTTTTTTTGTCACTTTGAGTTCTGCTGGATGAGATCACGATCCGAATGTGAATGAATTACATTTAGTTTGACTAAACGACTTCTGAAAAGTGTGAATCAACAAATGCAAATATATGCACATCGGTTTCGTGTTACGGTAACTATGTAATTATGAATATGCCTAATTGAGTAGAGTGTGTTCAGCTGTTTGTATTTGTGGTCCTGGCTCAATTATCTTTTTTTACCCATTTAATTCGTTGACGAAAATCTGTTTTGTTAAATATGGATCTTGCTCAGAACTCAAGAACTGGGAGGCTATATGCTTTGACTAATCAGTATTGATCGAGTCGACTTGTCAAATTATTCAGGACATGATCCTTAACAATATTCTGAAGAAAAAATTACTTGGAGTAACAGTGGACTAATAAAGAAATAGGTCTGAACACATCAATATTATTCTTTATCACTTTTAATAAAATAGTACCAGGTGACCGAGCGATGCTTGGTGTATTTCAAGTTTCCCATAGGAACGTGAAATTACTTGTTTCATGGTATTATATTTATTATTAAATTTTCTTCTTCTTCCCCCTCCCTTTCCCCTTCATCTTTGGCTTTCGGTCTCGCTTTCGCCCTCGCCTTCCCGTTCGTCTTCGCGTTCGCGTTCGCCTTCGTGTACGCGTTCGCATCCACCTTCGCGTTCGCCTTCCACTACACCTTCCCATTCCTTTTCCCCTCTCCTCATCTTCACCTCCCCCTCCACCTCATCTTCACCTACCCCTCCCCCTTATCTTCTCCTCTCTCTCCCCCACCCGTTCTCCTATGTTCTTCTATTCAAAAGTTATTAAGTCATAATAATAGTGTAATCTAAATTACTATTAGTAATTTAGAAAATTTTAAATGGCTGCCATTTCCAAAAAAATTAACCGACATAGCTCACCTCTTATCACCTAAGCAATAAATATACCAAATTTCATCAAAATCGTTAGGGCTGTTTCCGAGAAACCATTTATATATATATATATATATATATATATATATATATATATATATATATATATATATGTGTGTGTGTGTGTGTGTGTGTGTATATATATATATATATATATATATATAGACATACATACATACACACACACGCACGCGCATACACCCACACACTCATACACACACGCACACAAAATTCTCGATTATTAGTATAGGATAGTAAGAAAGAGTATACGACCTACAAATTGCTTACTTAGCCCATTCTTTCTAAGAAGCTAATGGAAATTTTTTTTATTCTAATCTCTTATCAATTGGTATAATCGAGTGGATATCTCTGATAATGAGGTATATTATAAACAACCTGTTTTTTGCATTAAAATCCCGGTCAGTATGACTAATGCGTCATTAAGCTATAAAGTCCGGGTATCGATTCAGTCATGCGGTTTTACTTTCCATGCTGCGATTATGCCTAATGATCGTTTTTAGCTGCCGGCGATTTGCGGCGATGGCGTGCTGCGCCAAGTCGCCGACTCGTCGTGTCGCTGGGTCGACTAGGTCTACACTATGGCGTGTTTCGTTTGTTTGTTGGAGAAAAATGTGGAGCTTTATTCTGGTTTATATTCCACGAGCCTTTTTTTGGAGTGTCGTTCTCAAAGAGTTCAAATGAAACCCTTTTGTCATGGCAAAACTGTCTGTCCGTATGCTAGAGTTTTCCAATATTTAACCAAATAAAACATATATTCAAAATTCACACCATGTTTAAAGTACCTTGTCCAAAGCCGATAATCTTATTTCAAATTGCCTATATACAATTTTATCACCAGGGCGCGCTTACATGTGTATGAAAATTTGGTCATAAAATATATTTGTCTTATATTGCTTAAACATTTTTTTTGAGTAAAGTAGGAATGTACTTTAAAAATTTTTTTTTAAAAAATACTATGTGGGATGCAATTTTTAGACCTATTTTGTACCTGGTCTACCTTGATAGCCTTGACATATTGATTAAAGTACCTTCTCCAAAGCTGATAATCTTATTTCCATTATCTATATACAATTTTACACCCAGGGCGAGCTTAACGGTGTATACAAATTTGTTCATCAAAAATATTTGTCTTATATTGCTAAAAAAACTTTTTTTTGAGTGTGCTTGAAAAAAATATTTAAAAAATACTATGTGGGATGCAATTTTTAGACCTATTTTGTACCTGGTCTATCCTGATAGCCTTGACACATTGATTAAAGTACCTTCTCCAAAGTCGATAATATTATTTCAATTGCCTATATACAATTTTATTCCCAGGCCGCGCTTACAGATGTATACAAATTGGGTTATCAAAAATATTTGTCTTATATTGTTTAGAAAAACTTTTTTGAGTAAAGTAGAACTGTACTTTAAAAAAAAAGCTTTAAAAAATACTATGTGGGATGGAATTTTTAGACTTATTTTGAACCCGGTCTATCTTGATAGCATTGACACATAAGCAACTATAATTTCTATTCAATATGGTAAAGATCTTGTGTTTAACCGACAAATCATTACTATTATTACATTTAACTAATATATAGTAGATAGTAAGTTATGAGCCAGATAGTTATGAGCCAGAGATATAAAAAGAAGTTTTGATATAAAACATCTAATGGCGCATTCGGATGGGAGTTAAAATGTTTTATGGCATGTCACGACGTGCTATTCGGCTAGCTTAGCATCTTGTCGGGTATTTCCGACTTAACGCTAGCCTCTCTACTGCACTACACACACGCTACTTTACGTGTGTTAGTGTATCAGCATTGTTTCTTATTTATTATCGCCAAACATTACTCGTTTATATCGGTGTGTTGCATTAAACTGTCTTAAAACGTTAAAGCGTTTGTTAATTTAAAATATGAATTACAGTGATAGTGAAAATATATGTTCCATAGATTGTTAAGAAATATTTCTGTGATCAATTGTTTCATAAAAATTAAATTAATATTTTATTATTAACAGCTATCTCATTAATTGTTATTGTTTCGTTTTCACTTCGTTTAAATAAAAATATTTTAATATAAAATTATAATAAAAATAGATGTTTCACATCTGCCAGGCGTCCCATGACGGCTCAATTTTTTTTATTGGAACAAACTTGAAAAAATGACAGAAGTAAGAAAATTATATACCCAAATTATTCCTTATTTCAAGGACGTGCACTATAGGTTACCCTCGGTGGTGGTTTTTGATATCATTTTGATAATCCTGTTTTTGATATCATTTTAATAATCCTGTTTTTGATATCATTTTGATAATCCTGTTTTTGATATCATTTTGATAATCCTGTTTTTGATATCATTTTGATAATCCTGTTTTTGATATCATTTTGATAATCCTGTTTTGATATCATTTTGATAACCCTGTTTTTGATATCATTTTGATAATCCTGTTTTTGATATCATTTTGATAATCCTGTTTTTGATAATCCTGTTTTTGATATCATTTTGATAATCCTGTTTTTGATATCATTTTGATAATCCTGTTTTTGATATCATTTTGATAATCCTGTTTTTGATATCATTTTGATAATCCTGTTTTTGATATCATTTTGATAATCCTGTTTTTGATATCATTTTGATAATCCTGTTTTGATATCATTTTGATAACCCTGTTTTTGATATCATTTTGATAATCCTGTTTTTGATATCATTTTGATAATCCTGTTTTTGATATCATTTTGATAATCCTGTTTTTGATATCATTTTGATAATCCTGTTTTTGATATCATTTTGATAATCCTGTTTTTGATATCATTTTGATAATCCCGTTTTTGATATCATTTTGATAATCCTGTTTTTGATATCATTTTGATAATCCTGTCTTTGATATCATTTTGATAATCCTGTTTTTGATATCATTTTGATAATCCTGTTTTTGATATCATTTTGATAATCCTGTTTTTGATATCATTTTGATAATCCTGTTTTTGATATAATTTTGATAATCCTGTTTTTGATATCATTTTGATAATCCTGTTTTTAATATCATTTTGATAATCCCGTTTTTGATATCATTTTGATAATCCTGTTTTTAATATCATTTTGATAATCCCGTTTTTGATATCATTTTGATAATCCTGTTTTTGATATCATTTTGATAATCCTGTCTTTGATATCATTTTGATAATCCTGTTTTTGATATCATTTTCAACATTAATGCTTTAAATAATTAAATTTTGCTAAATTTTATTTAGAGTTTTTTCACCTTTAACATTTAAGCGAAAAGCTCTGAAGTCCTTTTCAAGCTAATTAATATGTCCAATCCTAGTATTCTAAAATAAAATATTGTCTATTAATTTTGTATATTAATACAAAACTTATCTACTAAATTGCATAGTACTTCTCATAGTCCGTCTGAATTCGCTGAGTCTTGTGAGCAACGAGATATCCTACACGTGTTTACGTGTAGATATATCTACACATGGACACGTGTAGACGTATATACACGTGAACATTGGTCGCATATGGGAATAGTAAAAATAAAGAAGTTGTCGAATTCCAACTAGAAAGCGAAAAATCTATTTTTAAGTGCTTTATTTTCTTTCCTTGAAATGGACAAAGAAAATGTTAACTAATTTGAATAATGTGTATTTAAACGTAAATGTTTTTAATGCTTATTACATATTTTCATTTGCTTTATATTGTCTATTCTCAAATTTGGGTTTCTTATTTAGCAGACTAGAGACTTGCCACGGGCTTCGCACGGGTGTAATGTAGGTACTAATGTGGTGTAATTGTGGAGCGATTAATAATATTACTGTCATTCACGCGCCGCCGCCGCCCGCCGCTGCCGCCGCCCGTCCACGGCGTCGGCATCGCGAATACTGATTTTTTGCTAATTTAAAATCTGTGATTACTCCTAAAATATTAATGATAATGATTTGCTTTAAAGAGCAAATTTTATCTACATTAAATGCATAACGTAACCAACTTATTTAATTAAAAAATTAATATAATATTGATCAAAATAACTTCGAAAGTATAACCCCCCCAAAAAAAATTAATAAAAATGGTCACTGTGGTTTATCCGTAGGATATAGATATATGCTATCTTGGACTTTTTTGTAGATATTTTTAAAGTACACAATTCCATAGTACATCATTTTGATATGTTTCGTAACGTTTAGTCAGCGTTAGCAATGAAAGTGCCCAAAATTCCACTTTTTGCCGAAATATTAATTTTTTATATTTCCTGTATATAATACATGCATATATATATATATATATATATATATATATATATATATATATATATATATATATATATATATATATCTGAATGAAAGTGAAAACTGCATCAAAATCCGTTGCGTAGTTTAAAAGATCTAAGCGTACAGAGGGACAGGCAGACGCGGGAATCGACTTTGTTCTATACTATTTAATAGAAGTGATTTTTCCCAATCTACTGTATATTTTGCGAATCTTAATAAACGTTCAAAGAACCTTGTATACAATACAATATTTCATTATTCACGATTTATTAAATTCAAGGGAAGGATTGTAACGTCACCGAAGCAAGAATTACGAGTGATGAAACTTTAGATGTGTCGAAAATGCGTTTCTATTCAGAGCGTAAAGACGATTTCAAATTTTTGCGGCGCATCACGACGTGACTTCTCGTAAAAGGTTGTTTTTGACAATAAAAAGGCCGATCAGGTCTTCAGAACGTAACTCAAGGCAGTGAGCGTACATGCTTTTGAATCTTTAGCACTTTTTACTGTTACCGGTCGCCGTGAGCATTTAAAACTGATCACGGAACCCGGTGCTCTAATAACTGTTGCGGCATATCCGTAAAAGGTAAACAGTTTATGTTCCAAGTTGCGTCCCGGCTATATAAAATGTTGGGCGTAACAGCGTTATGCTAGTCGGCTACTCGAATCGCCAACAAACTAGCACCTAACGAACCAGTATCAGCGTTTTTATGGTCTTATCGATCTTCAATGCCCAATGACGCAAAGCCAAGTTTGTATGTAGATAAGCCGTAGTGTTGTATTATTTACCTAGTTGATGCGCTGAGACCTAGTACAACTCGTAAATGGAAGTCGATATTGAAAGTAGGTTATTGGACGTTAATATAAAAAATACTCGTGTTGCAAATAACGAACACACGTGTAGCTCGCGACTACGCTCAAGTGAACTTTGGCATGTGTAAGAATTGTTTTACGAAGAACTGTTCCAGAAATACCCAAGTTTAACTACTGATATCTTGTAGAAAAATGGCTGAATAATTTTATGATATTATTTTGCTAATACACATCGTACAGAGGCTCGCTGATATCAGAAAGTTTTCCATCTGTAACACACCTTTTACCTTCATCTAAAATCTTGAAGAACTGTAAAACTTCACACACTACGATACACAATATATATATATATATATATATATATATATATATATGTATGTATATATATATATATATATATATATATATATATATATATATATATATATATATATATATATATATATATTGTGGGTCTACCACATATAAACCTTATGTGGTGAATCTACCACATAAGGGTTATATGTCAGCGTGATAGACAATTTTGTTCATTTATCAGTCGGTTATCAGTGAGATCGCCATCGAAATATGTTCTTCATTTTAAGGACAAAAAACAAGAAGTTTAAGGTCTATTTATTTTCAGAACAAAGACTTTAGTAATCACTTGTAGGTTCTAATTAAAACTTGAAAATTTTAATTTGCAATTGAATAATGTTTCGAAAATTTAAGACTAAATTTTATACATTTTTTTTGTAAATACGGCATGTGGTATATACCACATGTACTCAATCGCCTGCGAACTTGGATACAATTGCGACAAGTAAAATGGAGAATCATTTCTACATGATTTTAGACTTAAAGCTCATTTTTTTTCATTTTTCAGTGACACTAAGATTAAGGTATAAATGAACGTGGTCGAAATTTCGACTCTTATAATGTGAAGACGTAACAATGAGAATGGCTAAAAAATGTTTGTTTTTGATATAACTTCATTATAAAAATATAATTTCACGGTAATCTTTTGTAATATTTCACAAAATGTATTGCTGATTAAAGCTTTCGAGAATGAGTACTCTGTGCAAAAATGAAAACTTTGACCAAATCTGTAAACTCTCGGGAGTGGCTTTAATATTTTTTTTTAAATAATAACCCTAAATGTTCAGAAATAAAATTATTTAGAAAGGTGAAAATATAATCAAAGTATATCCAGTAATTTATGATACTGGATCAAAGAAGATCTTCTTATGTATTAAGAGTTTTGATGAATAGTACAGTTATGATATATCTGAGAATACATCATAACTATAATTTCCACAAACGTAAAATAATGCTACATTTATTTCACATTTATTGCGTCTTTTCGATTAACAATTTGCTTTTATTTAATTTAACGATCGTAAACGTTCATTTTGAATTCAAGATAAATATTAACGACTCGTTAAGTCGTTATTAACATTTACTTATTCCCTGCGGTAAACTTGTATAATTAATTAAGTTGTCTCAATTACGTTAAGGTAATTAAGAAAGCTGTCCTTGCACCACTTCTAGTGCGCGAGAGCGAACAACCACTGTCATATAGAACAGAAAATTAATAACATAGTAGGGAGTTCGCATTAACATGTTACGTGCTCCCTAAATAGAAATCGCGAAACGACTTCGGGAGATCGCTTTATTTTGAAGTTATACTTCTTTAGGCGCGTTATGAAAAAATGATGAGAATGAAATTCTCGAAACAAAAGCTATTGGCACCATCGTCGCTTCTGTTCACTGTTTTCATATTCATAGTATTTATCCACATGTTTCTAGTGTCTATATTCACACACGTGTTTTAGTTTCATATAAGTGCGATTTATATATGTGCTGATAAATTATATTCAGTAGTGATTTAAATTCAATATTTTCATTAATATATTTACTATTCGTAAATATTAGTGAAAAAATTGTGTTTATAGACTTTTTCAAGTGCTCCAATATAATTGAGGTTATCTATCCGTATGTATTATTTAATGATGCCAAAGAAGTATAACTTCTCACGCGCGTACATAAGTACACGCACCCTTTTTTTTTTGCTTTAGTAAGAACAACGTCTAGTATAAGTTGTTAGGCTTGTTGAAAAAATATCGATGTATCGATATATTGATATTTTTTATGGGCTTTATCGATATTTTCTGACGATATTTAATATTTCTATATATCTATGTATCGATATAAAATATCAATTATCGGAAACGAATCAAAACCGATATTTTTTCCAACGATGACACTAAATTACTGATGTCCCGAAAAACTGCTTAAATTCATAGCTTTACAAGAACCGAGCGAATGAAGAAAACCTCGTGTTTGTCTATCTAAGACTTTCTTTACTTGTGTGTGTGAATATAAAAAAAACATAACATCAAAGCCTCAAGCTGAATGCTCACTCTGCACTCAATTTACTCAAAGTAATTTATGATTGCATTCAATTATATTGCAGTGAGTGAAGTGAATTTAAGTGTGGTAATACAACAAATTTAGCATTTTTTGTGTTGAGCTAAACTAGACCAAATACACAAGATTTTTTTAAAACGCCAATATTATCTTTAAATCGTACCGATATATCGATATTTTTTGTTCGATATATCAAAACCGATATTGATACTTTTAAAATATATTGATACGATATATATCGATACTTTTGGCACTTCCAACCTCCCTATAAATTGATTTCAAATATCAAAGAACATATTCGTGGCGTTTTCGTTAAAATTTGTCCTATTATTTGGAGATTATTATCTTTTTTTCAAACAAATCATCAAGTACTATATATAGATACTTACACATTAATGAGTGTTTTAATAATATATAATAAATTCAATGTTTTGTTGAGAACTTTGGTATTATTACTTTAAAACTAATGAACATTATAACAATATCTAACAAACTAACAACATTAATGTGTTGTTAGTTTGTTAGATAGGGGATGAAATCGAAATGCATATCTTTACTCGTAAAGTTTTTTTTATTACATTATAAGTGGACATGTGTCCCCCTTGAAGGAGCGTGATCAAATCGTCCTAATTTCATCCCTCCATAGTTCACGGCTCGTTATGCTCCCGATGTATTGTGATAATATATATATCCTAAAACAGTATTGCAGTAATGAAAATAATATTTCATTATGATTATCATACTAAGGGTTAGTATTTTCCCGATCGAAAAGTTCTGAGATTAGTACGAGTATATTTATGCAAACAAATTTTGTTTTTTCACTTTGGTGACGCCGCTTGACGCTCGGCATGCGTGCACTATGAGTCTCTTGCGTTAACTCTGAAATAGTTTATCTCGTGTATAAAGAATACAAGACATAATCTGCCCTTTGTTTCATATTGCTCGTTCAAAGAATTCCGTAGAAACATCATTTACAAAATGTTATGAAAAATAACCTGACTTTTCAAGAAAAATACATTTGTATGATTGATGATTTAAAAGAAATGAAACTACGTGATGTAGTATTATTTCTACTTTCTTTAAGTTCTTTACCACGACCTAGGTTTCGTTTTATTACAACATCTTCAGGTAGGATATTGGCAAAGATTCTTGCTAATAGCACACCTGAAGATGTTGTAATACAACGACACCTAGGTCGTGGTAAAGAACTTAAAGAAAGTAGAAACATCACTAGATCACGTGATTTCATATAATTTAAAAGAAACTTTTTAAGAAATTTCTTTTTTTCATTTTCTCTACTTATAGGAGTGTCACTTTTGTTCTTATAATATCAGGGCCCAACACTGTATAGAATTTTCTCAATTCTCTATTGCGTAAAACAGTTGTAAATTTTCGCGAGAAGTCGTTCGATTAAAATGAAAAGTAAATGCAATTTTAAATCTGATTTCGTACTCTTTAATGACTGCTTGAGGTATTAATATAGATTATTATGTAGGCTTCATTGTTAATTTTTTTGTATTTACTGAAAAGGGTTAGAGATTTTTAGTTTGAATGTGTCGTTAGGTTTATTTAATCAATTTTCTCCGTTGATCACTTTTATGTCCTGTCTAGTCCAGAGGTTATCAAACGTTTTTGCTTTGCAGTCCACCTGCCGATTTCTTTTTTTCCATAGACCCCCTATTCTAATAACATTGAATTCCCTAACTGTATTAACATTAATGTGTTTGTCTCAGCTGACAGTGCTGCTCATAATGTGTTTGTCTTTATCGTAAAAAAGAAAAATATGTATAATTTTTACTAAATATTTATTGGAAAAACACAAAATGCAAGTAAGTATTTGAATTTGGGGAAAAATAAAGAAGAACCTAATGAAATTCTTATATAAAATTAATACATAAATAATGCTGTTAATGGGAAGGATGAACCTGTTGCTCTGATAACGATTGTTCCATATTTGGCTTCAAATTAGTGGGACAACCTCAAGTCTCTACGTCCAGTGATGTGCAATCAATTTCTTCTTTTTTAATATAAGAAGACAGGCAACCGCGCTTAAACCCCTTTCCACGAGGTACGCGTACGGAAAACTATCAAAACTTTCTTGCGATAATCTTTAAAGCAGGATAAGCAACAATTATGTCTTTCTTATATTGCTGATATAAGACAGACATATTTTCTTAGAACTGCTAATATCTTGATTCGACTTCTAAGTTCTTCCTTAGTGCTTATTCCGATCATTTCTTCTTACAAGAAGAAATGATCGGAATAAGTCGTGTTACAATACGACATCCGATTCCTAACGGAATATGTTAAATGAAGTCCGTACACATGGACCTCCAGTTACAATTTGTGCAACCCCATGTCTTTTTCACTCTGACGTGGATCCCATGAAGTTGATCGGCTCCAGGGGGTCCAAATAGCCCAATTTAGGAATTCGTTGATTTAAATCGACAATTATATATTTTTTGGAAAAAAATGTGTTAAATGTACAGACACAATTTTATTATTTTCATAAATACATAAATGATATCATCGATCAACATCGCCTGGTAACGCAATGACGATTTTATAATTAACTTTAGATACAACATGTTGTAAATAGCAAATCAATACTGGAGCCTATCGGTTAATACTACCAGTCGAGACTCGGCGCGTTCCTATGTGTGATTATTTTTAGATTAGAAACGGTGTGGTTGTTGTATGTGGATAATTACGGGGCCGCTTCTAAATATAGTCGGAAGGCTGCCGGCGCCGAGACGTCCGTGCGCGGGTGCATTGCGCGTGCGACGGTTTAGAGGGCCAGAGCCTGCGCGTACGAGATTCGATAATGGTGGACGTTTTTATTTTGCTTGCTTGATTTTTAAAGCGCTCAGATTTGTCATTGACCTGTAAAAATTTTACAATGTGTAAAATTGTTAAAGTTAGCCCTAAATTCAGTATTCTATTGATCCAGTTATTTATTTATTTTTGCTGACACAAATATTAAAAGCAGAAACGTTAAAAGATAAATTTTACAAGTGTATACGTAATATGAAGATATAAATTAGTATCTGACAAAATATGTAAAAACAATTATGAAATTAAACTTCTTTGGGCGCGATGAGAGAAAAATTTCAAGGTCTAATTTCGTGCAACGTTTGTCATGCAACGATTCCATGAAGTTTAGTTGTAACGTCTGATAAATGTAACGAATCTATTGTAAGAAGAACAGAAACTTAACTAAGGTACTTAACTAAGAATCGAGAGTGATGAACACGATAGAATAAAACAAGAAGTGTACGCATGCGCGAAAGCAAACAAAAATAGCGCTCACTTCTCCTAACAGCTATTTTGTACGTTATGTATGTCAAAGTAAACTGTCAAAATTTTGTCGATTTATTTATCTATTTATGATTCATTTATTACTAACTTTGTATGTACTTCATCCATTTCAAGGCTAGCAACATATGTACTTAATTTATTTATAAATCTGCAATGAACACGCACATATAGTTGTTTCAAATATAATTTACAACAGGATCTACATCCCGACTTCCTCCAGCCACATTTAGCCGTATTCCGGTACTGACATCTTGGCTATTTTATTAATTGACTATGGTCTATGTAGATTTATATGAAGATTTTATTAAATGTTTACGTCGGTTTGTATTGATATTTTTAAAAATATTTGAAATGTATAGTATTAAAGTTTTATACGAATTTAGTACTATCTATGGGCTTATAGTTAGTATATTCCCTCTCTCGCTGCGTTTCTCTACCATTTTGTCCTTTACTATATACTTACAAAGCGAGGTTTAGATTGTCAAAGAAGTTTCACTTCTGTCGCGTGTACTGAGGTACACGCGCAATTTGTTTTAATTTACATACATAAATGGCAATTCAGACCGAAACATTGTTTTTCGCGCATTGCATAAAGTGATGTTAACATTTCTTTTATTATATTTAAAACACTTGCGAAATATTAAGCTTCAAAATGACGTGGAATATGTGGAATTTTTCAATGATGAGTTAGGAAAATGTGAAGTAATATAGATAGCATTTCATTCGATCTTTCGAATAAATTGATTTCAATAATCTTGCGTCAAGAATTTCAGGAAATGAAAAAAACGAAAGGACTTTATTTTCTGTAACTCCGTTTGGCTGTTTTTTTATGGTTCCATAACTCAAAAGACGAAATGAATTCGTATAAGATCACACAGTAAGTTCGTATGTCACAGCCGTTTTTCTGAAAAAACGCTCGATGTAAAAACTTAAAATTTTGCGTAAGATAAAACATATTAACCCT
The DNA here is from genome assembly GCA_039881145.1 of Druceiella hillmani. Lineage (NCBI taxonomy): Eukaryota > Metazoa > Arthropoda > Insecta > Lepidoptera > Hepialidae > Druceiella > Druceiella hillmani. The sequence goes on from JAYKKI010000004.1 coordinate 51,944,954, forward strand.
CTCATAGCTTAAAAAATTCAAAAATATTTTATCTGCGTTAATACGCAAAAATATTTTTAAAAATGTTATGTGGAAATTTTCGAGGGGAAAATTAAAGACTCAATGTTTTTTTAAATTCTCTATATATTGTGCTTTATTATCGTTTGGAAGGGCTTGATATAAAGGTCTCAAAAATATGTAAATACTTTATTTTCAGAGATATACTGAGAAAATAAGCAAAAAATATATATCTCCCTTCCCATTTCCCAAGGTGCTGAACTGAAAATTATAAGAAAAACCAGGTTTTTTCATGCCTATACTGCTGAAAAACTGTGATTCTACATATTGTATTTTTTGAGATATTAGCAATAATATGTATGTCTCGCTACTTAATTATTTTAGGTATTGTTAAAAATTTATTGCCCTAAGAAGTTCATGATAATTTATGATAAATAAAGTTAATTATTATTATTTAAAAAAGTTTCAATTTCGTCAGTTATTATTAATATTTCTGATTTCGTCGTTCTACCTTATCACGATGTAGTGGTCAAGTTACTTAATTGATTGTAATTTTAAATTGTACTGTTTTCAAATAAGTCCTTGTTATTTTGACTAGAGGCTGGGATTGAAAGTTCGGTTAATATAAAAGCTAGGGAGAATATTAGTTAAGTACAACTTAAATACTAGCAAATCAATCATGTTTTTAATATTTTTGTCCAAGAAATTATTTGTCCTAAACCCTTTTTTTAATTAATTAAAATACAAAATTATTCAAAAATCTATCGTTTTTAACGACGATGTTTAATCATTAATTTCTTGGTATTCATGATCATGTTGACTTCTTTGATGATACCTTCGAATGAATATTCAAAGCAACGTTGAGAACATATTTTTTGGAAATCAATGTTTTTAAATCTGCAGACGCCTATTTACAATTGTATTATTATCATAAATACATAAATTACACATTGAATCTCGATAAATATCATTTGGTGACGTGATTGCGGTTTTCTATTTAACTTTATTTAGTCATCTTAATAAATCAAACGTTTAAAGTGTGAAGGTATTATGATCAATAGAGTAATTTCTGGGTAAATTTCTCGGCGAATTGCATCATATCGATATGTTTAAAGATACCTTTGATTGAATTATTCAAAGAAACATTAAGCACTACCCATTCTGAGAACTAATGATATTAAGTATTTCGTTGTATTGTAACTTCGTTGTAATCGTTGACCCCGCTAAATTATAAATGTTGTGTCAAGTAAACTTCAGTTGGTTTCTCCAACACGCTTTTGAAAAATATATTTGATTAAGGTGCTGAGTGAATAAAATGCTATAATAAAAACAACAAAAAATGGTATTAACCATTTTTTTTTGTTTTTTTACGCGTCGAATAGTTTTTTTTCTTGCGTAGATGTGGTGTACGTCATTGTTCATTTCAACGGTATAAGTATTGTTAATATAAGTACGTATTTGTTCATTTCAACGGTATAAGTTTAATCCCAATAACTTTATAAATGCGAAAGTTTTGTGCCTTGGTAACTTAACAACTCTACAACCAAGCAATGAAAAACTACCGAATTTGGTATGCGTATGTTTCATGTGGCGATTTAATATATAGGCTGGATATATACATCCGTGTTTTCGCACGCTTGGAACACATATCGCGCCGTCTAATTAATCCACGCGGACAAAAAGCTAGTAAGTAATAAATCGGAAAAAAGTTTCGTCATCTGATCTCCGAATAAGAACACGTGTACTCTCATTAGTAGATATTTAAAATAAATCATTTCTTTTTTTTAGAACTACGCATTACCATTAAACCTAAAGCGTTACGAATTATAGATAAGGACAATTTATAAAGAAATTAATAAAATCAAGCATAATTTAATGTGCGTTACAAATATTAGCGACTGGAGTGAACTCTTAAATATTATTCTTGCTTTTTATGCAGTTATTTAACGCAGACAGGTAGGTCTCCCGTAATTAATTCATCGTTAGGTGAAACACCGTACGTAATTGGTACACTTGAAGTAATGAAGGTTAAATATTCTTAATATCCATATGTTAGTTAACCATCCTTCGTAAATGTTAGATAACCACCCTTCGTAATAAATTTAAGTTATCACTTCCATAAATAAAGTAAACGATCTACTTCAAAGTAAAATCGCTACCTGTTTGGTTTCCATATGTTATTATAGATAACCACACTATTGTAATAAATAATGTTGTAATCAGATTAGTTATCATCCCCATAAATAAGTAAGCATCCTATTAATCTTGTTTCCAACGATTAGTCCATATCACCAAAAACATGTATCTGTCAACTAGTTAAAGAATCAAGAGTAATATATTTAAAATATTAGTTTCTTTTTAAATATTCTTTTAAATATGTACGTTATCTGTAAGCCCTAGACTCTCAATGATTAAGCATAAGAGACACACTTCACTTGTAACACTTGTACTAGTAACATCTCTGTATCTTTGTATATTTCTATTTTAATTTATAATAAATTAGTTTAAATTAAGGTATTGTTTTTAAAAAGTCAATTTTACCTTCTGTCACATAACACATTTCGTTTTTTTTGTTCCTGGATGACTGCTTATTTAGGTGTATTTATATTTTACGTACTAATGCCTGAATTAACGCTAAGTTTTTTCCGATCAACCACGCCTATGTGTTTCTTGATACAATGGATAAGTAATGTACGTATCGGTTTTGTAACTAGGTACTTGTGCGAGAAATTGTGCACTACTATCCACAAGCTGCCTGTCCAGCGTGGAGATTATGAGCACTACTTCCAATGATAGGGCACATTGGGAGAGCTTTATGTCCAGCAACGGACGGAGACAGGCTGTTGATGTAATGATTGACGATGGATCCACCGTCGCTATTTCGTGAAGGTTACATTTCTAAAGTCATATGTTCCAATGGTTTGAAAAAATCTTCGAAACACAAAACTAAGTTTTAATTAGAAAAAGAAATTATAATTAAATACTACATTTCGTTATTGAATATCGTAAATATCGGTAAATCAACAGTTAGAAACTTAAAAGTCGGTTGTTTGATCTACAGCACTCTGAATTATCATCATTTTCGTGTATGATTGCTCCAGTCAATAGGATACTTTGCCTTTTATCATCGATATACGATATCAGTGTCGTTTCCATTTTGTATTAAGGCCGAATCTCATACAACTTTGCATATATCAGATATTATAGAACATCTTATTTTCGACACAGAATTTTTCAATGAACGAATTGTTCGCCCTTATCTTAAGTACCAGTAAGTTAAGTAACCAGAACACGACTATATTTTAATTATATAATTTGTTACGGAATTCTACTGTTATTTTTAGAGGAATTACTTTTATAGGAAGTTTAATTGACTGGTTTTTTATTTGAGGGCAATTTCAATTTCCATCTGAACTAAGTAAATGATAAAATTGCCCAAAATAAATAAACACCTAAAGATTCGGTTAAGTCCTTTGAAGTCAGCCTTTGCGCTGCGCAGATGCGCCTTCTGAGGTTTGTCCTCAAAGAGCAAGCACGCTACGAGCTACAATTTGAAAATTTCTATTTAACAATCGTAAGTTACTTCCATCTCGAATGTTTGAATGCAAGTTTTCTTAGCATTTTTGCTCGTGGCTCACGTTGAGTAATCCTCCACATAGCGAACTTAATTCTGTTTACTTAACAACATGCTAACGAGCGTTGTATGCATGGAGTGCGGCTCCAGCGCAATTACCGTCATCGCAGTGCGCTTTCCACGACTTGGCGCAATCTTTTTACCCCGCTCGTTAAGCCGTCGCGTCATCTCTGTAGAAAGTGTCGCTCCTAAATATAGACTTGGGCATTCGCATGGCGCCTATTACGGATCGATTACGGATGCGTGCAGGTAGTACACTGAATGCACTCAGTTGCAGCATGCGTGTGACGAAACGTGCTTCGACCACGTGTCGTGGCGCCTTGAGTAGCTTGCAATTACATTTGCGGCTTTATTGGTCGTGTCTATTTTTGTTTGAATCTAGACTTTCGTTGGTTTTTTTTCGGAACTAGCTATATTTGCCTAACGTTGCCTTGTGAAAAGAGTAAGATGAAATGAGACGATTTGGGATTTGAGGATTTGTGTATCACTTTGTTGGTTGTGTTCAACGTTGATCTGGTCAAAAATGTAGGATAAAATAGAATAATTTAGCACTTAAGTATTTGCGTATCACTGTGTTGATTACGTTCAGCGTTGATCTGGTCAAAAATGTGGGATAACATAGGAAGGGAGGCGGGAGTTGAGAATTTGTGTATTGATTATGTTCAATGTTGATCCGGTCAATAATGTAGGATAATACAAGACGATTTGATATTTGGGGATTTGTGTATCACTATATTGGTTATATTTGACGTTGATCTGGTCAAAAATATAGGATAACATGGGATAATTTGGTAGTTGAGGATTTGCGTATCACTGTATTGATTATGTTCAATGTTGATTCGGTTAAAATTTAGGATAACATAGGACGATTTGGAATTTGATTCTTTGTGTATCACTGTATTCATTATATTCAACGTTGACCACCGTCACAACAATGAACATCAGTCATTCTACCGAAACAGGTGCAAAACGGAACATTTCTTAGAATAGTCTGTTTTAAAAAATATATAAGTAATACCAACTATTGCTTGCCAACTCATTCGTTTACGAAGGTGGATTTTGAGAATTCGCTTATTATCGTTTGGCGAATATAATACACAATATTAATTGGAAAGAATCAATGCCAATCTGAGTAATAATTGTTGAAAACAAATAAAAAGATTGCTGCATTACGTGTATGTATGTCTGGCACAAGCATCTAGCTTTGTGTGTGTAATACTTATTGAAACTTTTATACAAATTATTAAGTGTCCGTTGGGTTCCAAAGGAGTCGATAATTTTTTTTAGTATTTAAATGACCGTCGCTCTGATTTTAACTATAATACGAATCTAGATGCTTTTGTTTTTCAGACAGAACTTTAAATTACAATAATCGTGCTGAAGGTTGCCAGCGTTATAAATGAATGCTACGGAACAACGACCAGCTTTTTGCGATAAATAGTACATCACTAGCGGCCAACGGTCGTCTGAAATTACACAACCAGTGTGCACTGCTCCGCGATTTATGCGCCTCCGACTAACATTCCCGGGCCGCGTAAGGGCAAGGCGCGCGTCTCTAATGCGATCCGGCGTCGTAAAAAGCGCTTCTATTTTAGACACGACCAGCCTAACTAGGCGCGGGCGTCTGGAATCCCGACGGCGACGCGCTACCGCCTGTCTGCGGTGGGCTTCTACGCTTCGGCGATCGACCAGTGTATTTATAGCCGTCGTCTGGACGAGCGGAGTGGAGGGCGAGGGTTCGATCAAGATAATAAAATCCTTGTAGTGCCTCTACCTTTTGTTTTTCGTGCATGTGATTGCTTTGATATATACGAGTAGTCGTTGACGCGATGTTGCTTTTATGATGCTGTTCGAGGACATCGTCGTTGTCTTTTCAAAAAATTCTTGGTCTGTATAGTGGACGCTATCTTATTTTGTCTTTAGGTACTACCATATAAGCAACCTGCAACTCTTATAATTCGAGTTATAATTCTGTTCGAGGACATCTTCGTTGTCTTTTAAAAAAATTCTCGGTCTGTATAGTGGACGCTATCTTATTTTGTCTTTAGGTACTACCATATAAGCAACCTGCAACTCTTATAATTCGAGTTATAATTCTGTTCGAGGACATCTTCGTTGTCTTTTAAAAAAATTCTCGGTCTGTATAGTGGACGCTATCATATTTTGTCTTTATGTACTACCATATAAGCAACCCGCAAACCTAATTCGAGTTATAATTCTGTTCGAGGACATCTTCGTTGTCTTTTAAAAAAATTCTCGGTCTGTATAGTGGACGCTATCGTATTTGTCTTTACGTACTACCATATAAACAATTCGCAAACCTCATAATTCGAGTTATAATTCTGTTTGAGGACATCGTCGTTGTCTTTTAAAAAAATTCTTGGTCTGTATAGTGGATGCTATCGTATTTTGTCTTTACGTACTACCATGTAAGCAACTCGCAAACCTTATAATTCGAGTTATAATTCTGTTTGAGGACATCGTCGTTGTCTTTTAAAAAAATTCTTGGTCTGTATAGTGGACGCTATCATATTTTGTCTTTATGTACTATCATATAAGCAACCTGCAACCTTTATAATTCCGCCATGTCTGTCTGTATGCCACAACCGTTTTACTCTCAGACTATTAGTGATATAAAGCATGGTTATACATGTTCATAACGCCTACAAACTTATCAAATAAAATCTTAAACAAATTGTGTGAGATAACTCTCCTCTATGTAATGTGGGGTGATTTTTTTAGCATACCACACTTTGTAGGGTATCATTGAATGGGTCTTTCAAAAATATTAGGGATATGTCTTGAAAACATTTTCGATACAGAGATCCGTTTATAATATATTAAGCTTTAAAGGTGTCATTTTGTTAGAGTTACGTGTCTCCAACCCCTACCAGCTAAACCGCTATTTTTGAGTATCTGAAAAGTATTCACAATAGTAGTATATATGAGGAAACTGAAAAAAAAAATTATCACAGCTTAGTAATTAATAGTTTAGTAATTATTTTCGTATTTACCAGCTTTCGTGTTTAACAGCTTAGTAATTATTTTCGTGAGTTAATATTCGATCCACTTATGTAGTTGGGATATATATATATATATATATATATATATATATTGCGTAGTATGAAATGATGTTATTTAAATGTACAGCACGTTTTTACTCCTGCGATAGATACAAAAAAACATATTTACGTTGTGAAAAATTAAATCTTTTAATATGACCACAAGTTGGTTGACCATTACTGGAAACTAGTAGAGCCTAATTAGCTGTGACGAACTTCTTTTTAATTTAATTACACATTCTACTATTCTGAATACTTTTCAGATATTCGAAACTAGCGGTTTAGCTAACACGTGGTGGGGTACGAAACTCTGTGAGAAATGATCACTTCAAAACTTAATATTTTGAAAACGAATCCGTGTACCTAAAAAGTACTTCATGACATACACTCGATATTTTTGATAGACCTGTTCAACGATACTCTATACACAATGTAGAGTATAGTTGAACAGGTCTTCCAAAAAAAAAGTCACCTCCACTTTAAATACAGAGAAGCCACCCTAAATAATTTTTCATTAAAGATTTTATTTCATAATTTTGTACATCTTTATAACCATGCCAAATTTCAGCTTTATAGCTCTAATAGTCTGCTAGAAAAACGGCTGTAACATAAGTCTGTATATCAGACAGACGGACATAGCAAAATTATAAGGATTCTTAGATTGGCAATTCCTCTTCAATTGTGTTGTCACTGATTTGTAAATATGAAAAATTCTAGGTATTACAATTTTATTAGAATTATTACTCAAAATTATTTGGGTTGAATTATATCCACGATTTTGTGAGTTTCGACACGCATTTCGCCGGTTTGTAAAATGATCTAACAGCCTGTAGATATTTTGGCGATATTGTTTAGTTGTTGAAAACTTTTCACCGAAACGTAGCACTGACTTTTCCCTCTGTAGTTCAATTTGCTTGTTTAAAAGTAGTGGCACAGTGGAAAGGTCTCCATAAGTATAACTAATTGGGAATGTCAATTTGATTTATATCAAAAAGAATTATGCAATATTGTAATGAGGAAGTCCGAGTCTCATACTGTTGTTTTTCATTTCTTTGTCGAGTGCAGTGTCATGATTTATTTGCATATAAATTTTGGACATCGCCCGCAGCGTCGCCCGATTGTATCGCGAATATTGTGTGCGTTGATGTATGCGTGCTCTGTACGGGGCTAAGGCTCTTAGGAAGACATGAAATATGGTTTGGGTCTTCGCTCAACCTTATAAGTTATACTTTGCGTTATTCGCTTGTATATTCGTGCAGTTTTTAAATGAGATTGCGTAACTTAACGTTATTTTTACATTGACAAACTAAGCCGATTATATTGGTGGCAGTTGTGTCGGTACCGTAACGAAGAAAATTTTTTGTTTACTTTTTAGAAATTTGTATTAATCATATTTTGTTGTTCGTTTGTGCGTTCGATATTTAACATTATGACCTAGAAGTATTTAAAGTAACAATTTTATGACATTTTTTTTCAAGAAAATATAGTTTCAGTTAAGTTTTGCTATTTTCTTTAGACACCGCTGGCGTGTGATACATTGTTAAGCTAAGGAAAGGGTTTCGAGTTTATATTTGTTTGACTTATTGATTTCGTTATATTTATTAGGATGTGGCAGCGCAATTTTCATTACTATCCTGGTATGTGAGGTAGTTTGAAGTAAATTAGAAGAAAATTAAACAGAATATATCACTCAAAAAATTTTTTATATGAACAATTTGCTTTTTCTAAAGAAGGCCAGCGAAAATGAGCTTGACCTTACAGAAATAAGATATAATTTTTTAAAAAGTTGTTTTTTTTCAGGATATAAAATAGCAAACAATACAATGATTGACAATCAAGAAAGGGCAAAAAATAAAACCAACTTGTAACCATAATACAAAATGAAAAAACTATCTTCAAAATTTTCATTAAGTATTTAGTGTCAAAATTCAGCCCACGAATAATTTTACGTAATAGTATTTAACGAAACAACAGTGTATACAATAATGTGGACTCTGCAGACTGAATGCGGTAGTCTTATCAGGTATGGCGTCTTTGCTGCTAATTAATTGGTGGAAGTGCGACGGATGGCGGAATTTGTCGGGGCTGCTGCGTACGTGACGAGCGCGTGTGCAATTAAGTACGTACGCGCAGGAGTTCGTGTTCGATGACCAGTTCCTTCCAGTAATTCCTCCTAGTCTTGCGTTTTTTAATATTGACTTCCTTTAAAACTGCTGAAGTGTTACAAATTTTCCAATTCGTTTTTCCTGAATATATTCAAATTTAAAAAGAAAAATACCCATTTGCGAAAAATTGAGAATGCTTTTGGCCAACTTTTCTTAGCAATGAAAGTTAGTAACAGTATTCTTTTGAATATATATTTACGGAATAATTATTTGAAAGAAATTGAATATACAGCCTATATTCTACTGATTTTGTGTTTTTATGTTTAGGGTTTCATGAGCAAAATGGTAAAAACGGGATCATTGTAGCATCGTTATGTGCGCCCTTGTCTCTAACACGCCCGATAGCTCCTTGTGGGATAAATCGTATATTTTCTTTAGACCTATATAAACTAATTTTTATAATACAAAAATTATATTGCATGTTGATGATTTAGTCAGAATATATTTAGTAAAATATTAAAGAAAAACATTTTTTATGTAATGCCCCCAAGACGTGTGAAATAGGTGCGTAACGATTTTTTCGCCATTCTTTATCATACTTCTTTTATTTTTTAGCTTCATTTACGAAATATTAAGCTTTAAAGTCACATGTTCACATGTAATTCTAATTTTATGACGATGGTTCTAAAAAAATCGTTTCGCACCAATTTCACACGTGTGACATCTGTGAACGAGAGCAACAAATTTATAATACTACCATTTTAGAAGACTATCAAATAAAAATTTTTCAGTTAATTTCTAACAAAACACTTTTTATAACAATTTTTTTTCTTAAACAATGTAATATAAACAATTTTTTTTCTTAAACAATGTAATATAAACAATTTTTTTTCTTAAACAATGTAATATAAATAATTTTTTTTCTGAAAGCACATAGCTATTATTTTACATATTTTCATAAGTAATAGAAACTAAATATTTTTTCTTTTTTTTTTTCAAAAATAATAAAATTTCGAAGATAATATTCCAAGACCTTTCTGTACACGCCCCATTTCTGCCAAACTAGCGATAAACTTCAGGAATTTAAGAAAATCATTATGAAATTTAAACTAACTACATAATTAATTACGCTTAAAACATATTTATATAACCAAATACTTAGAATTGTTAGAACATAAACGCGATCATGTGATACAGAGACACAAAGCTGACGTTTCTACTAGAATATTTTAGGCTGTCAGAACTGAACCCGGTAAAAGCGAAGAACTACCAATGGATACAGCAATCTCGTTCACAGATGTACAATATTGTACGTATTCTAGTTGGTGAACACTAAATATCTGTTTTGCCATATGATTAGTTACTCCGTACGTGAACGCGGACGCAGATCGCGACAGATCTTAGTTCTTCTTGGATATCGTTTTACTATGACATAACGAGCGATAGTCAAACAGTAAACGGAATTTCCGTCCATTTTTAACACTTTCAACACATCTATTACTCCTATAATTTACAACTGTAGCCGCAACTGTGGAAGTGGATGGATTAAAAAAGATTCATTCAATACATTAAATTAGTTACAGGATGGTTTGAGTTGAATTTGAAAACAGAAAAAAACGATTTTACATATATTATTATAATTATTATTATTAAATATTGTTGGTGTTACAGAAATCGATTATTATTTTAAATTAAGTTGATCCTTTTTATGATATGAAAATCAAATAAGCGACTGGCAATCAGGAATGTGCAAAAAAATATAACACAGTTTGTAACCATAACTCGAAAAACAAAAAAAATTAATTTCACAGCGCATATATTATGTTTTTAATAGATTGTTAAAAGGAAATAAAATTAATGGTAAAAGTCAAATAAAATTTTGATTATTTAAAATAAATAATCAATATCCGTAAATTTTTTTTTTTTGATGTGGAGCCATTGCCTAAATTAATTTAAATAAACTGTTGACATTCGTTCTGTGTTGTATTTATCTCTTAAAATATGACTATATTTATTTACAAAAACCACAATTTAAATATATGGAAGTCTGTAATTTGCATCATATGCACATGTATTTTGCATCATATGTATGCAACATATGTAATTTGCATCGAATGTACATAGTCCTGTTATATGGTCTATCACTAAGTAGGTTTGCGCGCCGAATATTTATTTTCAAACTGACACTCGTGTATTTGTTGTTATAATGCAACTAATTGGGTGTCTACACTGTCAGAAACACAACATTTCATTCCAAATACCTTGTGCAGTAAACATGTAATGAAATAACAAAGAAAACCGTATCCACGCTTATTGCGCTATATAAGTGTCACAAATCCACAACTGAGGTTAATAGTCAAAAGAAATTGGAGAAATTCCTTGTGAATACTGAAAATCTTTCACAGACCGAATAATTTTAAGGTAGAAAAATAGTTTACCCATCACAATGACAAGTGTGTACTTGAAGATTTCTGGGAAATTAGAGAAAAAAATCAGAAGAAAAAACTTTAATCTCGCTTCATTGACGTGGAGAGTAGCGAACGATAGTAACACTCAGTTGCATTTTTGCGAGTAAGGGTTTTAAAACAAATGCAGACAACTATCAAAGAGACGTTTTGGAGAAGGTAGTGAAGCTTCTACACATCTATCTTATCTATCTATCTATATTGTGGTTGATTAGAAAAGATGTGGCATTTGTGTTATAATCTTGTATTAATATAATAAAATTGATCATTTTCCAGTATGTTTTTAAATAACTTTCACTATTTATCACTTTTGAAATTTGTCTTAATTGAATTACTGTTTTTTTTTATTTATGCCACAGCGAGAAGGTTGCTCTTAAATCGATGTATTTATTCAATTGACAAGAAAAGACACACGACCACGGTCGAGTTAAACATTTATAAACACGAATGGCAATTAATGTTTTTGTGAATAGAGCGTATTACTATTTATTGGTATTTTCGTATACAACAAGTGACTGCAGACCACGCAACAATTAAATGACGAAACTAATTTTTATTTTCTGTTTAGTAAATAACATAACATCGGGTGTTTCAACAGTTGCTTTCAAAATGTGAAGTATAGTTAGATTGTGTGCGTGTGTGTGTATATGTATATAAATATATTTTTTTCTTTTTTTTTTAAGTTACGCTACGTTTACGAAACTAACAATAGTTTGTTATTTACTGTTGGAGACCAATAAGTGGACTCATTATTCAGCGCTCTAGATATTTATTCCCGTAGCTAATTGTCGATAATAGAATTTTATTTTTTCTACTATAACAATACGCACGGTACGTTTCGATGGTAATTTATTAATTTGCTACATTTTTCTACAGTCATTGTACTTTCTCATTAGAATTTAAAGAAATAATAAAAAAAATTGTGCGTGTCAGCTTCGACGCGTGACTGGGATTTACTCCTTAAGTACGATTGTCTTGAATGTATAAAATAGCTAACACTGTATATAAATATCAATATCCTTAAATGTAAATGGGAAATTCTTTAATAAAAAATGCTGACAATATAATTATTTTTAATTAAAACACAATTGAACAAGGTCAAATTTATACATAAAAATTAAAACCATTTAGTAACGTCAGACTAAGAAATTAAAATTAAGAGACTTTTTAATTTTGTAGGATAGAAGACACCAAATATTCGCACATGAAATTTAATGTATATTATATATGATAGTAAACTTTGTATGTCACACGCTGTGCTAGGGATTACTCCATAAGAAAACGCTAAATAAACATATTGATATCTCACTAGACATGCGCAGAAATGTTGCACGGAGAGGCCACCTAACGGTTACACTTTTTTAACGCTCTGAACTTCGTACGATCAGAATTTAACGGTAACATTTTTAACGTCCTGAATGTCGGGTTTTACTCCTCATAAATCTTCATACCGGACGCTATGTGTGAAAATCGATTCTTAAGGAGTAAACTCCAAAAATTTCTAATATAGTCTTTCCTAATATTTTATCTTAATCACCGTTGATTCCAAATGCGATGAGAGTCAACGACTGCGTGCTATCATCGAGTAAATCATGCTTTTCATCTTCGAAAACTGATGCGTGGTGACAAGTTTGGCGCCATAATTTCCAATATTATCCGTCGCTGAAAAATAAATTGTTTTCAACTTTATCTCTTCAATATCTACACTAAGTTAAAATTAACAAAATCTTTTTAACACATTTTTTATTTTTCAGACAGAGGGATAGAGGGACACTAATGTTGGACTAATAAACAAGTAGACTGCGAAGTAAGACGTAAATTAATATATGTTATAAATGAAACACATATTTTCCTTTCATAGCTTTTCCAACTATCTATAATTCTACCGCCTTGTTTGTCACTGTCTTGATTTAAAACTTACTCACATAAATTATCTATCTCATACAATTTAAATTGTGTTTAATATTCTATACGTCTGAGAGTAATGACGAAATGCAATGGTTTTTCCGTATTTCCGCCTTTCACTGTCTTGTTTTTAAAACTGACCCACGTAAATTATCTGTCTAATACAATTTAAATTGTGTTTCATATTCCATACGTCTAAGAGTAATGACGAAATACAATGGTTTTCCCATATTTTCGCCTTGTTTTTCGCTGTCTTGTTTTTAAAACTTACCCACGTAAATTATCTGTCTCATACAATTTAAATCATGTTTAATATTCTATACGTCTGAGAGTAATGATGAAATACAATGGTTTTTCCGTATTTCCAAATTTAACAGCGAAATAATTTTATGGTTAAACCGCATAATGAAAATTGTCTATGTTACGATGTGAAAATATTAAATAGTCTTCAAGAGTATATTAACTATAATAATTTCTTTCTATATAAATAAGTGAATAAGATAATAAAATAAAAAAGTTAATATACGCATAAAAAGTGGTTAGTAGTGTTCTGTATTTCTTGAAATTTTTGACATAAGTTAATCGAAATAATTTGAATGCCAGTCTAAAATTCGAAAAGCTTGAAAACTTGCTTAGTCTTTCTTTCGCAAACGGTGCTAAAAATGAAAAATGACCGATGGAACTTCAATTTCTTTTTGAAAGGTCTATTCAATGACACCTCAAACTAGGGCGTCTGTGAAAAAATATTTTCCCGCTGCTTTACATTCGCGGAACAACATTAAAAATGCGTTTTCTGAAGCATTTCACCTACTGAAACATCTATGTTTTATACAAAAGTCTGTAACTGTAGAAACTTAATGGACGTGATAGACAGACATTATAGTTGTAAGGATTCATTATTTGAATAAGGAACAAGTTTTTACAGTCATTTTAGTTCATTAAAGTTACCATTGCTAAAAATACAAGTCTACAACAGAACACAGAGGAGTAAATAACAAATCAGTGTAACTGTTCCTGAAGTACAAAGTAAGCAGTAGTACATACGTATCGGAATCAAGAATCTATGTATTTATTGAAGTCGGTTCAAAATAAAACTATTGTACTATGATGAGAATGTTTATTGACATTTCTCAGGCAAAAGGGCACCCCACCGTTTGGGATAGACGGTGATAATATTTCAATTAAATTAAAAAATTAGGGCGCTATTTCTGCATTTATTAAGAAACAGAAAATTGTATTGATACGTATAAAGAGCAAATTAAGATTATTTCTAATATGTTGTTCTTTATACTTTTTTGTTGTTTTTCTCTATCATATACTTGCAATGTCTTAATCGAAATGTGAACAAAGGTAGATGTAAAAATAAGGAGTACTTTAATTTTTTAGTTACTCATTATATTTACTGAACAACACAAATCACTGTGAAATGTTTATAATTGAATTTAATGGAGTAGTGTAACAATAATTAAATTTAAATAAGACTTAATTAATGAGAACATTAATATAAAAACTTACTTTTTGACAAAATCCACTTACTCGAAATCGATGCAGCTCCTTTCACTTAACCTTTAAAGCGTATTGTCGTTAAAGTTGTAAGTATGAGCACATCAATAAAATTTTTATTAGGATTATAATGAAAATTTATTTATCGGTAAAAACTATTTCCATACATTCATCTTTCTAAAAACTTATAAGACCCTATTACAATTAGTGATGTACTATCTGTTTCAAGCTTTGCCTGAACAACCGCAATTTTTTATCTGTATTGGTCTGTTTTAACCAAATTACCATATCAGAAATTCTTTGACATAAAGGCACATTTGACTGAAGACGGATCTTATTAACAGATGCAGATAGTAAATGTGTTAATTGCAAAAATATTCTGTGTGTTTAGAGTTACGCAGTATCAAAAATCGACACGATATTAGTTGAAAAAAGGGATAGAGTTTGACGATAACCCTCGGCATCAGATAAATTAATTATTGAAGGCTTTTATCCACATACCTATTGATACAAAAAATCTAGGCGACATTTCTCTACGCAGGACAACGATTTCACTTTATCTAGATCCTTTCACTAGTCGTATTTTTATGCTCTACTTTGTCGATTACAGTTATGCACACGAATGTCCCATTGACAGATAAAGGCCTTGGCCCGTGCCGCCCCGGATCCGCGGATACTTAGACGTAGAAAGCAAAAACATTGAACACGCGAAATTCGTGTCGAAATAATTTTGTATCGAATTTGTCGCCGTGACTAAGCTGATGTGGGCTGTCGTCATTGGGCGGCTAGGAGCGCTCCGCTAACGAGCCGTGCACTCGAATGCAGTTCGCTGTCAACATTGACGGATGATTCGATTATATTGCGCTCTAACACCGCCCAGTTTATTGGAAAGATGAATGATTGTGTGTCTTGAAATGAATTATGTGTTAGCTTGAGGTCTTTAGCGTGAAGCGTCGCAATATTAATAGGCGCACAATTTTATAATTATATATATTTTATAATATACTCCTTTTTTGCAGAGAAAAAATTGTTTTGAGATAGAAGTGACTTAGCTATATCTCTTTACATAGAGAGAGAAAGAGACTGATAAAAACATAATGTGTAGGAGAAAAAAGTGACCAGAGAAAATCTGGGAAGGCAAAGAAACATTGTGCGGCTTGGAAAATAGTAGAATGGTAATAGAAATACAAGACTTTTTAGTCTAAATAAAGATATTAGTGTTTCTTTTATTGGGATTTTTTTGACACGAATACATCTATTCGCTCATTAAATATAGTGATAGCCGGTCGAACTTTCTTATATTACAAAATACTATCAGATTTCAATAGTTGATGACTACGAGACGGATAATGCGTTAACAGTGGTTGAGCTCACAACAGATAGAGCATGTTTGTCCCTGTTGTTCGTGTAGTATTTATTATGCCTGTGACGTCGTTAGGCTATATAGGTGCGTGGATGTGATTGTTGCGAATTAGCGTTGTGTAAAGTTATAAATCAGTGTAGCGTGACAACGCGTTTAGCTAGGTTGTTGATTTGGGTAATCATATAAGGGAAGAAACAATAAAAACATTCACCGGTAAAACAGTATAAATATTCGCCGGAATATAAGTAGAAATGGGTATTAAATGGAAAATTACAAAAAAAGTAAAGATACCATCTCATATAAATCGTAAATATACCCGAAATTTTAAGAAACGCCAATCAGAGGAAAATTCGCGTCAAAAGGAATCCAAGAAATCTAGAAAGTGTAGATCCGAGCAAATGCGAGAGTTACGTCAACGCCGAAAATAATATGAAAAACGACGCAAAACGATTACGTAGCTGGCCCATCGGGCATCAAGCGTTCAGCGACAGTCCCCGTTATACTACTATGTGTTAAAGAGCAATCTCTTTAATACCATTGTATTAAAGAGATTACATAACATTTATTATTTTATCTCGCCGTTTTCAGGAATAATCCACAACGCGGACTCTAACTGCGCATTTCCTTACATGTTTCTGGGAGACCAGAAGATATGTATAAAAATTTTAGTTAGTTTGAAGACACAGGATGACTAAACATGCAGCTTGCTTCGTGTGGTAAATGCCTTTTCGTCACCTCTGTAACGCTACATTCGCCTGTGGAGTAAGATGTCCTTGTAACTTTTGTTGCTAGTGTGCACTGCAGTGCATAAAGGTTAAATGCATCTTTCAGAACAATAACGTAATACTTCTTAAGTTTTATCAAACGGTAAATGTCCGAGTACATATTTAATTTATTGCCCACCAATGAATGAAAAACGTGGTTTAAAATTAAAATTTACCTTTTTTTAACTCTTATGTAATCCTTGAATTAGAATCTTGTACGAATGTGCTTAAAGGATTGTTGTAAAGTAATATGAAACGACCAAATTATTAACTGAGTATTAACTAGATGTATATTTAACAATATACCATTCGTATGCACAATACTTGGCAGACAACATTTTTTCATTTCTATTTTATCTGCATTGTTTTTAGTCATACGACTATTGGTATGTTTTTAAGATAAGATATTTGTAGAGTTTTTTGAAAAAGTTTCTTCACATTTGATGTTTTTCATCATATCCAATGTGATACTCATAATATGATAAAACAATTATTTAAATCCCATTACTGAAATCACGTTAAAAGTTCTACGACATTGAGTTGATTTATGGGAAAATTGTTTTTTCATTTTTTCAGCGTAATTTCAATTTTTTCCTTTTAATTTTCACAATTTTTAGATGTGGTTACTGTTACTTAGTAGATCAATTTATTTCCATCTCAAATCGGGATAATTGTTATTAATTGTGTTTGAGAGGTGTGATATAGACGAGTATTAAAAATAATATTTTACTTTTGTGTTACTTGTATTAAAAATCATATTTCGTCGCGCTACTTCACTGCCTTGACCTTTTCAAAGAATTCGTTTCTTTTTTTGACTTTGTTAAGTTAGAAATGATTACTGTAATAAATTTGATTTTACTTTCAAGTTGAGCTGATATTTTGAAGTTCAGAAGATAGCCGGATTTTGTTTTATTTGCTAGTAGCTTTGCGTGCGACTTCTTATTATGTAGACCACTGATAGACGTGTGGATGTTTAATTTTAGTAACTAAACTCCTTATCCTTGGACCATTCTCAAAACAAAGTGAAGAAAATCAAAGAGAATATGAAAACTTCTATTAAAAGTAGTTTTAAAAGCCAGGTTAACTACAACGGAACTTCCCCTACCTCTTTCTCGCCACTCCTCGCCTCCTTACCCCTTAAAACATCTATGCATTCTACTCTTATTAACACATTTATATTATATAATTTATTTTGTCGTGTTTTTGGTGTTAAATTTATGAAATCGTACCCTGAATAAATTGACTGCTACCGGCATTAGGTAAAGATTGTCTTATTTCTTTGCATATAATTACAGCTAAGAACTTATGCATTTCAGAAAGTGTGTTAGATTATCCTATGGTATACTCAGTTGTCAATAGATTATGACTTTTAAATTGTATACGTACTCACCATAAAAAAAGTTAGTTAATTACCTTTGAGCAGTTAAATACTGAAGAAAAAATGTATATGTTACAGTTGTAGCATAATAAGCACTGATATAGGTAAAAAGTAAAAACTACGTGCAGTTTTTTAAATTTTTTCAGTCCTATCAGCAATATGGATGTAATATTTCCTTTTAACAATCCAGAAATGAATTTTTAACAGAAATATATCTTTTGTTTTGCAACGAATAGAATCGTAGCGTGTACAAGAGCACATTTGGTAAGAGCAGACGAGATAAGTATTCACATTGTCTTGCTGAAAAATACCTAGAAGTATTTGATATTTTCTGTTTCTCAGACCACGATTGTCTTAAAAACTTTGAGAAGATTTTTTGTATCATTTATTAGGGAACTGTCAATTTGATGTTTCAATTATCATTTGTCTATCTTTTTTGTTTCCATATGAAAGCAGGACTCGCTTTCAAGCAACATTGTATTGCGACAAACTTATATATAAAAACAGTGGTTTAATCGATCGTTATTTATAAGGGTCTTAACTTTTTAACTCTTTATTTTTAATTAGCATACGTCGTGTACGAGCCTGTCGATCGTTAAGCTGAATAAGCGGACGCATTAAGAGGCGGGCGGTCAACGCAGCCGATTAGGTCGGCGGCGCCGCCGCCCGGCGACGTCGCGGCGCGCCCGCCGCCTCTTTCACTTCCTCGCGCGCTGTCGCACATTCTTGAGGCGAAGTTACCGCTGTTTTTAGTTTGTTCTGGAAATTAGTAGTTAGCTGTTTGAATGATTACCGTAAATACTGTGTGAAAAGGTATGTTTAGAAATAAGTTGTTTGTACATGTTTAGGTTGATTAAGAATATTTCCCCAGACGTGATCATTACATTGAACACTAGTCGTAACATTACATCTAATGGGAGAAGTAGTTACCTTCCTATTGCCATTGGGTAAAAATAATTGTCATTTGGTTTTTTAACTTTTGAGTTAATACTAAAAACTGGGAGAAAAAAGAAAGAAAAAAAATATCCCGCCATTTCTTTCCATAGCTCTTACGACAACCATGGGTCATATCAATTACAACTATTTTCATGTTGTTGTAGCTTATTGCGGCTATAACTGCTCTTTAATAAAATTTGTTGATTAAACATAAAATAAAATTAGCTATTACTATCTAGTACCTGGCCTTGAATACCTAGTAAATGGTAAGTATCTTCTTAAAAAGAGGTAATACTAAAATCGTAATTAGTTTGCCAAATGCAGATGCATCAAGCGAAATTGCTAGATATTTTTTTTTCTTATGTTTCCTTATCAGCAGTATTCTTTGAATTTTTAGTATTCTTTGAATTTTTTCAGACAACGCTCTTATTGTTTCCCTATTGATTCTAATGTGAGACGTAGTCAGTGTCTGATACGCTCATTTGTTGACCGTAGGATTTATCGTAGGAAAACCTTTGTAGGGTTAATGGTCAGGCAGTCCCTTTTTAATTTGTTTGGTCGGGCAAGTTTTGCTACTGATTTGCACACGGAATGCACTAATAAATCTTTGGTTACTGGAAAATCTAATTCAGCCACATGGAGTACTTATTCGACAACAAAATCTTCATCATTTGGCCCAAGTAACAGCAGGTTTTGCTTCTTGTACTCTCCATGAATTTTTTCATACCGCCTGTGGTTTGATATTTTATATATTTTTGACGCTTTGAATACAATACATCCTAGTGTAGACGTGAAACTTCTTAATACTAGTCATACAAGCCTTGGTCATTGATTGAGTGAAAATCGGTCTCCACCATATCTTTGGAATTCAGAGATGTTTGAATTTGCTTGTCCTTCATCCTTCGAGAAATATGCGGTTTCTTGAAATTTTGTTATTTCTAAAATACAGATAGATACACATAATAGCTTGCTATTAAATTGTGTCAAAAGTTTGTTGGAGTTACTAAGATGGAAGTTCTGAATGAACAGTGGTATTCATATGAAAGAAGGTATATCTGTCAGGACCGAGCTCCACTTCATGTCTGCAGTTCAGTCAAGGGCTCTGTTTAAATATTTATTTAGTTATATTAAAATGCGGCAAGTTGAATTCATCATTTAGTATCACACTTGGCGAACATCATTGATACTCTTATTAAGTTAATTTGTCTATCAGCTTCTTCAAGAGGCTTGGGTAGATTTCATATGATGTTAAATAAATTTATCAACGTATGCTAGTAGTGGAGTAAGTCTAGTCACTTTCGTTAATCTGACAGTAGATAACGTTATATTTCTGTAGTAAATGTTTCACATTTATTAAGTTTCTCTTCTTATTACAAACTTGATACTATGATATGGAAATCTTAAGAATTGTGTAATTGGGAGATATTCTTAATAAAGTTACGCGTATTAAGGGAAAGTTTGTATATACCATAAATATGAGACAGATAACATGATTTGATAAATGATAAACTAATTTGATGTTGTGTAAAAAGCTTTCATTTTTTTCTTTTTATAATGAGAAAACAAGTTCCTACATATTACCCGTGTGACGTCCGTCTATACACCACTAAAATATTAAACATACGAATATTTTAATTTATATGTAATTTTTTTCATTATATTTATTCCATACATTTTGACAATTAGGACCTACCATTGGGTTTACAAGAAAATGTATAAAGATATTAGTAATATTATGCGCAATAGGGGAAAGTCTCTACATAGTATAAATATAAGGTAGATTATATGATTTTGATAAATAATAAACCAATACGAATTGTGTAACATTGTTAGTTTACAAAAAGTTTCTTTTTTCTTTTTATAATAAAAAAACAAGTTCCCATTCATATAATAGGCAATACTGTATATAAATATAAAAAAAGGAATTATATTCGTGTAAACAAATAAATTCTGTATTCTATTTTCATTATACACGTGTACATTTGACTGTGCTCACCCTTTTATTAATAATATCACTAGCGTTATACTTCTCGGCAATAGCGTCCCAAGCGTTTTTTTTCATCTTCACGTTTGCTCCGTCGGTGCGTTTATTTTCAATTACATCTTTGTAAGGGACCAAAATCTGCAACAATAACCTTTTCTATGTTGCGTGTAGTTTCTTTTTCTTTCATTTTAAAAAAAGAAACTATACTTAAAACTTTATTATTTGATCTTTTTTATGTTTTGTATATTAATACAGGCCTATGTGTGTCACAAATTCCGTCATTGCGATATTACGTCATAAGAAAATGCCAAATAAACATATTGATATCTTACTCTAAAGATGCGCAGAAATGTTGCGCGGAGAAGCCACCTAACGTTTACGCTTTTTTTAACGCTCTGAACTTCTGATTTTATTCCTCATAAAACTTTTTACCGGCCATATCTATGAAAATCTAAAAATCTATATAAAAAATTTGACAAGACTAAACCTTGTAGACTCATCATGTGCACATGTATAAAGCAAACAGCAATATTAACAATATTAATGAATCGTGTCGTCCGATCGTATTATGAGTTAAATCTACAATTGTATTTAGTCCATGTGTTTATTTTCATGATCACACTATTTATAACCTGTTAGAACCAATTTATTGCCTTGTTTCATTGGATATTTTAGATTTCCCACATTCGTGGATTCATATTTTATTGTTAACCTTATAATACCTTGTTTTTATTTTGATGATTTAGAATCAAAATATTTACAAAATGGATGTATATATAGGTACGTATAATTTCATGTGAACCCCGAAGACCCAGTGACATTATATTAAATAGACGCGTTTTACTCGAACGACAAAAAAGTGGCTCCAGGTAGCTCTCACACACGGAATCTAAGTAAGAGATAGAGAGTTAACGAAAGGACGTATGTAAAAAAGATAGTTATAATAAATATTATCTAATTAGGATCACGCATTAACGATACATAATGCGTGATATATATTATGTGATTACGTGATATTTTAAATATAATAACGTCATTGCGAAAACTTTTGTAATTAACAATGTTGCTGAAATTTGCGATTGCATATTTACAAAATTGGTTTTAAATAAGACTTGATTCATATTGAAAAATCTTTTAAAATTTAAAATAAGGTTCCATTTACGGAGAAAAGATTAAATTGTGGAGTAAATTACAATATGAGATTTTAAAGTATTGGTGGCGTTATTACAGTATGGGATTTGAAAGTATTGGTGGAGTTATTACAATATGGGATTTGAAAGGATTGGTGGAGTAAATTACAATATGAGATTTGAAAGTATTGGTGGAGTTATTACAATATGGGATTTGAAAGGATTGGTGGAGTTATTACAACATGGGATTGGAAAGGATTGGTGGAGTAAATTACAATATGAGATTTTAAAGTATTGGTGGCGTTATTACAGTATGGGATTTGAAAGTATTGGTGGAGTTATTACAACATGGGATTTGAAAGGATTAGTGGAGTAAATTACAATATGAGATTTGAAAGTATTGGTGGAGTTATTACAATATGGGATTTGAAAGGATTGGTGGAGTTATTACAACATGGGATTTGAAAGGATTGGTGGAGTAAATTACAATATGAGATTTGAAAGTATTGGTGGAGTTATTACAATATGGGATTTGAAAGGATTGGTGGAGTTATTACAACATGGGATTTGAAAGGATTGGTGGAGTAAATTACAATATGAGATTTTAAAGTATTGGTGGCGTTATTACAGTATGGGATTTGAAAGTATTGGTGGAGTTATTACAACATGGGATTTGAAAGGATTGGTGGAGTAAATTACAATATGAGATTTGAAAGTATTGGTGGAGTTATTACAATATGGGATTTGAAAGGATTGGTGGAGTTATTACAACATGGGATTTGAAAGGATTGGTGGAGTAAATTACAATATGAGATTTGAAAGTATTGGTGGAGTTATTACAATATGGGATTTGAAAGGATTGGTGGAGTTATTACAACATGGGATTTTAAAGTATTGGTGGAGTTATTACAATATGGGATTTGAAAGTATTGGTGGAGTTATTACAACATGGGATTTGAAAGGATTGGTGGAGTAAATTACAATATGAGATGGAAATTAACATAGTAATCGTGGTTGATTTATTATTATTTAAAGTGTCTTTGATTTTATACCGCTAAAGGACAACGTGATAACATTTCGCAATAAAGCTCCTATTGTATTTTTTCCTTACTTGCAACACAGTCTAGGATCGCGTGTAAGTGACGCAAGAATTTGTTAATGAAATCATCGCTTGAAGTTTGCAGTCTGTACTCTTATATGTTAATTTTTTCTTTATTTATTTCCATATAGTTACAAAAAACACGTGATACCCGATGACAGTGGTGCACAATGCACTTTAATAAGGATAATAGGAACTGAGTTTATGATAATTAAAATAATTAATAAATGTTTGTATACTTTTTTAAGACAAATGACAGGTTTTAAGAAGTTTATTCTGATCGGTAACAAACAAATCATACTTTAGTGTACTGATTCCCAAAGTGGTATATATCGACCCCCAGGGGTCGATTGCGACCTGTAAGGGGTCAATGTCAGCAAGAAACATAATTGTGGGTTCATGAGATGTAAATGGGAGTCCACGATAATGAATTTCATTTAATTTTCGCTTTCCATAATGAAATAATCTTCGAGAATGTCTAAAAAAAAGGTGGTTTACCCGAAACCGAAAAACATGACAAGTGGTCCACGAGACAAAAAAGTTCCATAAATGGATTAATCTTACCAAAGAGTTTTTATGTCTAAAAAAAGGTCAGCGAAGGTTCTACACAAAACTGAAAAATTGGTCCACGAGACAAGAAAATTCCATAAATGGAATGATCTCAGGAAAGAATTTGTATGTCTAAAAAATGTCAGCAGGGGGGGGGTCTATCCAAAACTGAAAACTCTGCTTTATTACAATCGCAATCAGATAATTTAGCAGTTGTATATCCTAATAGAGTGAGGTATTCCGATATAATTTGCTTCTAACTGACCGTATTGCAAAAAAAATTATGACTATACCGACGCAGGAAAATATCAAATATAAGAAACGAAAGTTTTTTCAATAAAATAGGAGACGAATTTTTCTACTTAACAATCGATTTGGTCGACGAAATTTCTCTTGTATACTGCGGCGAGTGGTGACCAAGCATACCCAGGCCAAAGTCAGAGTGGAAATAGAAAAGGGAAGTAACCATATTGTAATATAAGTATTAATATACAATAAACGTTCTGGGAATGTTTTTACACACGTTCAAGAAAAGTGCTATACAGATATTTTCACGCGAACTCCAATATGTCTAACAGCGTAAAAATAAAAAAAATGCAATGATGAAAATTGAAACGTTGCCTTAAATTATATTGGATTGCGCTAAATCTTTACAAACATTATCTATTTTTGAAAATATTTAAAATAACCTATTGTTTGTATTAAAAGGTTCATTATATACAATTACGATAATTTTAGGCTAAAAATATGTTTGAGTTATGGAAAATATTGTCTCAGTAATCTCTGAGAATGTAAAGATAACATATACAATGGCAAGGTAGAGCCCGTGATCTCGGCTTCTCTCCTATTTTATGGCGTTCATTCTTTAATAGATAATTTTTGCTAATAACTATAACTTATTTTTGAAAATATTTAAAATAATCTATTGTTTGTATAAAAAGTTTTATTATATACAATTACGATAATTTTAGGCTAAAAATATGTTTGATTTAAGGAAAATATTGTCTGAGTAATCTCTGAGAATGTAAAAGTAACATATACAATGGTAAGGTAGAGCCCGTGATCTCGGCTT
Organism: Druceiella hillmani; assembly: GCA_039881145.1. NCBI lineage: Eukaryota > Metazoa > Arthropoda > Insecta > Lepidoptera > Hepialidae > Druceiella > Druceiella hillmani. Next base: position 51,969,900 of record JAYKKI010000004.1, read on the forward strand.
TTCTCTTATTTTATGGCGTTCATTCTTTAATGGATAATTTTTGCTAATAACTATGACTTATTTTTGAAAATATTTAAAACACGTGCCTCGATAAAAACGGGATATTTGTTAAATATCTTCATAAAAATATCAAATTTTGAAATGACGTAATTTTAATTTGTGCAAAATTAATTTTATTCCTAATTTATTATTTATTCCTAATCTGTTCAAAAGTGATCGAACATTGATATGATTTCAGAAGCATATATTATTAGTTGGATTTTGAGGAATTTAGATTTGTCGATTATACGAAATTAATGACTGAAATTGGTTTTGCCGAAGTTTTTATGGCAAGAATATTATTTTAAATTATATTTTGAGAATGTAATTCATGTTTCAACATTTCTTTGCCCTCGCTGTATGTTTAGCTCTTTGGCAGTAAGATAAATCTGGAGTGTTGTTTCGTTAAACCTTTCGTACAGAATGGATCATATTATCTGCAACTTTGTTGCGAGATCATCAGCAGGCTACGTTATTAATATTGTTGAAACATACTCGACAGCTGACATTTCCGTGCTAGGTATATGTTGACGTATCGTCTGCCTGGTTTCTGTTAAGCCATCTAGTCGATTGTGTTGAAATGCTGTACTGGAATATCGAGTGTGGAGCGTTCGATTTGAAGGGAAAGGAATACTCTTGTACTTTGACATAATCTGATTGCAAATGTTACCTTTATTTTGAAATGGATATCATTCTGTTCGAAAATAGTTGAACATTAACTTGTCTTCAGAAGCAAGCAAGAGTATATTATAAGACAAAATGGTTTCTTACATTGTATTGTATTGTTTGATGTTTCTCACTTTTGTCTACTGTTTTATAACTCATTAGCTGTGCCCACGCGGCTTTTTTCGTGTAGAATTCCAGATAAGAAAATATTTTAGGAATTCTTTGTTTTTTTTTCTCTCAGAGCCTAAAGTTTATTATAAACGTTAATAGAGGGCTTTGGCAGTACCATATCGTAATATATACCAATATCATAGTACCAATATCGTAATAGTACCAATATCGTAATCTTCTCCAAATCGAGGGGTGTTTAATATCTGCAATATCTTGATTAAAAAATAACCTATGTATTGCTCGAGGATATAAACTATTACCATATAACATTTTATCAAAATCCGTGCAGTAGATTTCGCGTGATGGAAGAACAAATTAACAAACAGACAAAAGTTCTAAAAACAGTTTTCCTGGCTTCTACTATCATTCTATACGTTAAATCAAATACTCTTTTTAAAGTATTTTGCGTGTTCAGAATTCATTATGTTAAAATGTTATTTTGTATTTCTAGAGCAAACGGCTGAGCAATGTTAACATAATAGGACATTTTTATAATGTAATATTGTACGTACTCTATAAAACATGTCAAGTACGAGTAGAACTCGCATGATGAGGGTTGTCTATACATTGAGGCGTTTATAAATATTTAAGGATATTTAAACAGTATTTATATTAATAATATTTATAAATATTAATTTTTTACAACGTAAATATAATCCCTACTATATATTTCACAGATGTAAAACATGATACATACTTAAAGCGTTATAAGATCTAAAACGATCGCTGTAGTTTTCCTGCAATCTTAGTGTCAGATTTTACCAACTCTGTTTTCTTCGTGATGTTTGATATAGTAGTTTCGAAAATAAGTTTAGCTTAGCTTCCCCCTACACAATATTTTCACATATTTTTTAAGATATTAAATATGTAATTACAAATATTAATTAATATATTTAAATATGCAATTTACGCCATATGATATATAAAAAAATTGGTAATTACCTTATTAACTTCCTCTAAAATGCGTAATATGAATATTTTAAAAAAGTTAGCCAGTTCGAAATAGTTATGTGGGTGAATGATATAATAATCATCATCATCATATATATTAATACGCTAAGGTTAAGATGTTACACTCCCTTTTTATAAAAAACCTCACAACTAATCCACATAAATTATATATCATTTTATAGATAATTGCTTGCTCTACCGGCATCCACAACTAAAAAAATTATTATTGCTATTGTTTTTGCAAATTAATTAATTATTAAAATTATATACACGAAACAGCAATGCTGCCATCTAACGGCTCAACGTCAATATGATTGACGGTCGGTAAAATTTTTGTTTAATTTCAAATCCACTCACGTATAAATAAAGTGGCGCTTTAGCTCAATGCTTTTGATACTTGCGCCTCTATATGTCAATTTTAGTAAAATATTTGTTTGATCTGTCATCTGAGCTTCATAATGGAATAAATAATGCGAAGACTTCGCACGGGTCACGCTAGTTTGTATTATTATGCCAAATTTTATCCAGTTTTTACGTCGCATGGTTTCTGAGTGAATTGACTGTGACAGAGGTATAGATAGATAAAAATGTTCTTTTGTATTGCAGATGTATTTTTTAAGATTTCATAACCAAATGGCCAATATGAAAACCTTATAATTTCGTTCTATCTATCTTTTTGCCTGTCTGTCCGTATTTCACAGCCATTTATTTTACTCGAAGACTATTTCGTTGTATGGCAATTTATAGAAAACACCTACCATCTAAATTTCACAC